>VWZZ01005399.1:0-15350 GCA_013399095.1 Psophia crepitans | reverse complement strand
ATTCTATTCTATTCTATTCTATTCTATTCTATTCTATTCCATTCCATTCCATTCCATTCCATTCTATTGAGGGCCTCGGAGGAGTCCAGGAATCATATGAGTAGGGAGAACGATTGATCCTAGTGATAGTCTTATCAATATAGTTGCAGCTTGTAGTAATGTTGCCTTTACTTTGGAAGGTCTCTATAAAAGTCTATGACTAACAGAATTTCTGATATTTTATAAACACTTTGGAAAGGGAGCACGGCAATTTGCACAAGAAACTCATTAGAACATTTTGGCCAAAAAGTATGAAGAGCCTATGCTCTTTTGTATATGTTTATAAAATCTGTACTCATTCTTTGTCTTTCTATTAGAATTTCAGTGGTGAAGCTCATCAAGCATTTCAAAAGCACTTTAGGTGAGATCTGAAGCTTGAGGACAGTAGAATTTTTTCTATTACTTCTTAATAGGCTTTGCATCAGACTTCTTGTGTGGTGTTCATATAGCGAGTCCTATTTTCTTATTAGGTATAAACACCCAACATGACAAATATTGCTGTTACCTTGATCAAAGGAATTTTTTTCTGATTCTACAGTCAGCTGCATGTGTCTGACACCATGTTCCTGGGCTGTGTTTAGGAAAGCTGTTAGGTATCTGTTGAGTCAAATCTGTCTACCTTAGTGACTGCAAGAGACTTTGACTATTTATGGCTCTTAAGAGATCCTGGTACATCTTACAAAAAGACAAGCTGTGTTATCAAAATGCTGTTGGCCACACAGAAAAGCACCAACCCCCCTTATCTCATTTGTTTAAATGCATTTCAGTCTGAATTTAATGATGTCATTTTTACCCAAATGTATTTCAGAGTACACCCACCTCTGCCTGACATAGACAAGTCTCTTAAGAAGCACAGAAAGGAGCTTAGAAACCTGACTGCAATAGAACCTATCAACATTTATTATATCGAGACTCTAAGATGTCAAGATTAGGAGTGTGGAAACATGTAAGTGCTTTTTTTAAACTTTCTTTTATTTTTTTAAGGTTGCTACACAAAGAAGCATTTGTTC
Organism: Psophia crepitans; assembly: GCA_013399095.1. Lineage (NCBI taxonomy): Eukaryota > Metazoa > Chordata > Aves > Gruiformes > Psophiidae > Psophia > Psophia crepitans. The sequence goes on along the minus strand of VWZZ01005399.1, from coordinate 14,301 downwards.
TCTCTGTTTCTTTCCCCCTCCCTCCCTTCATTCCCTCTCCCTGTGCTTTCCGCCAGCTATATGGGTCTTTCTCTTTCCCCCCCTTCTTCCCCCTCCAAAAACGCAGTTATTTGCTGAATTTGTAAACTAGGAACACCTGCTCTATCTGCATTATTAGACAAAAGCGTAAGAAGTAAGAATTACAGTAGGATGGAATACCGCTATCCAGATGTAACATCAGTGTAACCTGGTGCTTTGGCAGGGGTACTGGAGAACTATGAGAACAATTACCACTGAAGAACATCGTGAATTTGAAGGTAGGTGGTTTCAGACTCTGTTAGTACTTCTAATGCTCCTCTGCAATCCAGTACAGTTGCTGTCATCTCTTTAGGTTCTTCACTGGTGTGTTTTCCACAATAAGCAGGAAAATTTGACAGAAATACATACCTCCAGTTAGCAGTCTTGTCCAAAGTCACTTTTGTCTCATACATCCTAACTCTGATAGTGAGCAGGTGAGTGATGGTGCTTTGAAACTTGGTTGGCTGTTCTTCAGCAAAATCCAGGGAGGTCTGCAAGACGGAAACCCCAGGGTGAAAACTGCTGGTTTGTTGCTGAGCGCACCACTTTTACCACTGGTGGTCATAGCCTGAGGGTTTCAGAGCCCCTTCCTTCAAGGACCCCTGATGGTGCACGTGGCGTGAGCTCTGTCTGTCTCCCTGTGGCTTGTTCTTGAGGAAACCTGAACATCTGTGCTCACTGTTAAATTCCAATTTCAAACATGTTGCAGGAGTTAAGCAGGTGATGACAGGATGTTACTCATGGTTTCAAAACAAACAGTGACAAAGAGACACCTTTAGAGGAACATCAATTTCTGTGATTCAGAGAAGAGATAATAATCAGAGGCTGTGAGTGAAAGCCAGTTTTGTTTGAGGGATTACATTTCTGACCACAAAAGCAGTGAGTGGCTGGGACAAACTGCCATGGGGAGTGGTGAGTTCTTCATTGGTTTGGATATTAACAGTGTGGATGCTTTCTTGGTGTATATGTTTCTTCCAGGTAAATAATTGGAAGAAGAATGATAGGAAGCATTATACAAGAAGTTGGATTAAGTGATCACATAGTTTGTTCTGGCGTTAATTCCATTCACATGCAATGACAGCTCATTTATTTCATGCCTCTCTGTTTGTCACATGTTTCTGATAAATATCTAATGACTTTTTGTAATTGGAGTATTTTCTGTATGGTGTCAGTACATCAAATACAGGCCTAGCCTCTTCTGCAACAGTCCCAATCGATGGGGTGGGTGAGTAAATAGAGGTGTCTGGGCTTGAAGTGGCTGTGGATCTCCTTTAGTCCATTTGCTGGAATCACAGAAAAACTGCTTTGGGCATTCACAACCATCTCAAATGTAATATAGAAATCTGGGTTTCTTCCTTTGTGGGGAGGAAAGAGAGTCTCTTGATGCTTACATTTCAGTAAAAGCTACTCTTGTAGTTGCTAGTATATTCTAAATAGTTAAGCTTAAATTTCCTTAACTGCAGTCTGAACATAGTGCATATAGATTTATGCTTGGTAAACAATTGATACCAAATTGATACTATTCTGTTTTTTATGCCATCTGTTTATGGACTTGCACTGTAAACTGTTACCAGGTCACCACATTTGTCTTTATTCTAGACAGATTACACCTAGGTTGCTTCCTGCCCCTCTATAGCCCATTTTCCAAATTTTTTTGGCATTCTTTTCCTAAAATGTTGGTAGTATTTGAAGTCTAGGGGCAGGAATAGCATTTGAACCATTAATGAGGAGCAGGTAGTCAAATGATTTATTATTGTTGCAGTCACATGGATACACTGAAGGTAACCTCTTCCAACAGTAATGCCAGCTAGAGTTAAATACACCTCTTTCCACTAAAGTGTACAATATGATGTAGGATGCTTTTAAAACAGATGTTATTTGAATGATTCAGTCAGCTCCAGTTACTGATAAGAAATGGCTGAAATTCCTGCTTGCTTCGTGGAAAATATTTCTTCAGAAAAGGTGTTTCTGCTTTCAAAGTAGTCTTGTTTGTATCTTATAAAAGATAAAAGAAGTGCTTTAGCACCTTGCTCAGTGTTGAGGGTTTATTTTATTTTATTGGTGGCTTTTCAAATGCTTTTCATTGTTTTATCATAGAATCATAGAATCACTAAGGTTGGAAAGGACCTCTGAGATCATCAAGTCCAACCGTCAACTTTACACCACCATGCCTACTAGACCATGTCCTGGAGTGCCGCATCTATGCGTTTTTTGAAGATCTCCAGGGACGACGACTCAACCACCTCTCTGGGGAGCCTGTTCCAATACCTCACTACTCTTTCCGTGAAGAAGTTTTGGACACCTAGCAAAGATTCACTAGAGCTGTTTACCAGCAATATAATGTAGCCACAGCAACTGGACAACTCTTGCAAAGGACTGGTTCCCAATATGCATGTGCACTCATGTAATGTCTGTTTGCTAGGACATTTGCAGAAAGAACGACTTGTGATTTTACTTGGTGGTGGAGGCAACGAGCAGTGTGCTGTTGCTATGCCCTGCACACAGACTAAAAGATGTCTCTGAAGCCCTGGTATCTTCTCTCAAGTGTCCTGGGTGCACGGTGAGGAAAGATGTGCTCTCCACAGATTTAATGACACCATTCTCTGAACCAGAAAGCATAATCTGCACTCTTTTATCCCACTTTTATAGGCTTTATCAGAACTCCATCTTGTTTCTTTCCTTCTTTCTCTGAGATAAATCTTCCCATCCTTTCTTTTTCATGAGTTTCTGGGACTTTTGATCTATTTACTGTTCCTGTGTTTTGCCTTTCATTACTCATGCAAACTGAGAGATGGCATCAGGACAGATGCTTCTTTCTCCTTCACTGTTCACTGCCATGCCCATATGGAAAGTGCATGTAGGGGCTTTTGAAGTGATGCCTTTTTGTTTCTATCCCATCACATAGCGGTTTACTTTGTTTGTGCATAAATCTGGCTGTGCCAAAATTACAGAGCGTTTTGAGAAGTTAAACATCCAGTTCTGATGAGTGCCTGCAACGAGTTGCACTCAGGTAGTTTGGGAACTGAGAAGGTGTACAGTGTGCTCACCATCCAGTCAAAACCATTCCTATTTTGAACACTTTTAGTTTGCTATTCAGAGTAGATTGTTGGACGTGATTTTAAAAAGAACTTTGAGTAATGGCTGGGCCACGGTGAAAACCATGATTCTGCTAAGGGATAATTTGTGAGGTGAAAGCTGACGGGAGAATACTGTGTATAATATATTAAAGTAATCTCTGCAACAGCCACATTCAGTTTTCCTATTCAGTATGTGTTTTGTTACTCTGCTGTAGTGATACAGCCAAGCTAGAATAGCAGTAGCAGAAAACATACAGATGCTTCTGTTCTGCAGGTCTGCAGAGCTCACCAAATTGTATATCAGCTGCAGACAGCAGGAGATCACAAAATTATTTTTCAGTGTTTTTCCAAATGTTTTGCAGGCCCATTAGAGAATTCATCTCTGTGATCTAGGTATCTTCTCTGGTACCAAGAAGGAGGTACTATTTTATGGGTCCCAGCAGTGCGCAGCACAGACAGCATCCCATTATTTCCTGCTGCTGTTACTTGCTGCAGAGTAGCAGTGCTAGCAGGTTACTGTAGAGCCAGAGAGTTGTTGGTAAAACTATTTGATTTTCATTTTTCTTATATTATGCGCTGCATGGCTGGGTATTCTGAACCCTTTTGTATATTGTGAATAATTCCTGTTTGTCTCACAGATGAGCTAGAATGTAAAGGTCCATCTCAAAAGATGAGGTGCAGCTGAAGCTGCAATGATTGCAGTCGAGAAAGGAGGTTTCAGTGCATATGACTTGATGTGGGATGCTGTGACCTGAAGGCTGTTTTTTCACTGGCTGTTGATAAATATGCCTACTGAGGTCACCAAGGGCACAAACAGGTGTTAACACAAAGAGAGGGCATGAGACCAAAACTCACTCTCTTCTGTTGAAAGCAAGGGTGCATTCCACCTTTATCTCCGCAGAGGATTCAATTTTCTCACTGCACACTGCTGCAATTGCTGAGGGCCCGTGCCCATGCCTCTGCTGCACTCCTGGACTGTATAACCTCTCTGGGCGTCATGTTTGCACTGGAGATTTTTTTCTCCCTGGTGGCTAAGGCTTAGGTTACGCAGTCTGAACACCAGGCATCACTTGATGACCTGGGCTTTTCTGACTTTGCCAAAGTGGGCCTCCCTCTGTCCATGCCCATTGACTGACACACACAGCACGTGCCTCTTACAAGGTGCCGTTGTGATGGGTCACTACTAGTAACATTTGCTTCTCTGCCCCATTTTTGACCTTATGATACTGTGCATTTTTAAGACTACAATCATGTCACAAGGCTGATGTCATTGCAGGGCAAAACAGTGGAAAGAATGGGGTCAGAGTGAAAGCTTTTATTCCATTATAAATATCTGAAATAAAAACACAGGCACTCCCAAGCCTTGACAATGCATTTCTCTTTGCATGTGTGTTTCCTTTTCTTTTAAATAAAATATGCTCTGTTCCCAAATTCCCACTTATGTCATGGAACTGTTAGAATTGGATGAACAACTTGTTAACCTCTTGAAAGATTAGTGATCCTCTAACACGGATTTTAATTTTCATTAGTGTAAAAGAAAGTATTGCTGGATGGATGGGACACAAACATGATTCATATTCAAAAATAACATATTGCTCTGAGTTCACTTGCTAACTCCCTCTGGCTAAAAGGGCAAAGTGCAGCCATTAAAAGGCAGAAACCAAGAAACTACAGACAAGTGCTTCTGACCTGAATGATATGCAGGCAAACTCTCATCACTGAAGAAGGTCAGATTGTTTTATAGCTCTAAGTGGGTGCACCTCTGTGGGACTAAGTAGACCTATTTAGATTTACAGCAGCCAAGAATCTAACCCCAAATGTTTTAACAGTTTAGTACACGGTTGGGAGAACAGAAATCTGCCCATCATTTAGTTTTATTGAGTATTTGAACCATCCACGTATTTGACAATGCCTCCAGCTCACAGTATGACTCCAAAGGAAAAAAACTTGGCAGTAATCAAAACAATGAGACCTAGTCTAAAAATGAAATGTTGGAGATGCGTTTTAATTTGGCCTGTTTGCTCTTAGAATTTCTTCTGTGATCAGATCATCCCCTGTGTACCTCAAAAGTCCCCTTGGCAGAAGTATGGGTGTAGCTGCTTTGAAGACTATGTTGCCTCTAACCACTGATGAGCTAACAGTCACTGACGACCCACCCAAGAGTTGGTGTAAAACATTTTGTTTGGCATTATTCTCTGCTGAGAGCTCGCTGAGTAACTTGATTACTTGTCTAAAGTATTTTTCTGTCTTTTATTAATTCTGTCACCTAGTAACATTTGCTGTGGCACTTTGGAGGAGGTTTTCATACATTTGACACCTCCTTCGATGTTTTAAGAAACTGGGGGGAAAAAGGATGCCCTGTGGGGCTCAGCTGTAAGTGCCTCTGAAGTGGGAATAGGCTTGTGTTATCACCGTACTAGCAAGATTTACTTAAGACTATTCCTGTCTTGCAGGTACTCAGTAGCATTAATTTCATTTCAGTAATAATTCATTCAGGAGTAATTAACTTAATTTTTGGCTAATTGATATGCTTCAGTTTAGAAATTACCAGTTTGGAGTTTATTTGCTTTTGGGCTAGTGGCCTTGATTAAATAGAATAGAATAGAATAGAATAGAATAGAATAGAATAGAATAGAATAGAATAGAATAGAATCGAATCATTAAGGTTGGAAGTGACCTCAAGGATCATCTAGTCCAACCATCCCCCCACCACCTATTACCCACTAAACCACGTCCCTGATTTCTAGTGCAGTGATCCATTCAAGAAGAGTTTTGCCAAAATTGAAAAGTTCTTAAAATGAAATAATTCTGTCCAGTCAATAGTGGCAGGTCATGATGAAGACTCAATATTTCTCATTCTCTACCTTTCCCAGGGAAGCTACATATATGTCCATATCGTCTGTAATAGCTGAGGCAGCATGCCTTTGTCTTGTGACTGTTTTGTTTGCATCGAAACTGGTTTCTAATTGACAGTACTGACCTTTTATGTGCTTACATTCTGTTTTATTTTTTTTCATTTCCACTGGTCTTCCACACTGCAAATTTCAAGTATCCTATCTGTATCTCTTTTTCATGTTTCTTCCTCAAGATGGATTTAGATGTAAACAATAAGTGGTGGGTTAAGAACTTTTCGTTAATCTCTAAAGACGGATCTAACTGATGCTTCTGAAGCAGTTTAAAACCATGAAATTTAACTGATGCAAAAAGTCTTCCTGACTTCTTAGCCAGTCTGAAATAATATTTTTTCCTGTCTTGTTCATTTCAAGAGGTGTTAAGGATCAGTAATGACAGAAGTGGCAGTTAAATAACAGATCCTTTAATAAAAAGAAGAGGACATGATAGGGAAAATTTTCTTGAGAAGTTGCAGTAGGACACGGAATGACATATGGAGAGGCAGTGAAAGGAAGAGGCAGTGCACTTAGCTGACCAAACACATATTTCTTATACAGATGTTTACACCTGAGATGGTTGTTGAATCTCCTTTTGTATGTAGTCAGTGGAGAGAAACAGGAGCTTCTGAGATTATAGCTTGACTTGTCCTAAAGTAGATAGCTAAAGTAGAGCAGACAAACCACAGCTTAAAAAAATACCCTTTTATTTGTCTTTATAGGGAGATTCTCAAGGGACTAGCTTCATAGAAGACATATACTGAGGTGTCCACCTCATGACTCTTGATGTTACCTGGCTTAGATTGAAAGCAGAGGCTCTGGTGTGGTGGAGGTGTCTTGTTCCAAGTTCTTCCAAGTGGATGTGGCTCTAGTGAGGGTCTGATGCCATGAGGTCTGTTTTACAGCTGTATGGGGAGGCAACCCTACAAAAGCAAATGCTGGATTCTGCGCCTGAGTAGGGGCAACCCTGGCTGTACATACAGACTGGGAGATGACATGCTGGAGAGCAGCCACGTTGAAAGGGGTCTGGGGGTCTTGGTTGACACCAAGATGAACATGAGCCAACAGTATGCCCAGGCTGCCAGGAAGGCCAACTGTATCCTGGGGTGCATCAAGCACGGCATTGCCAGCTGGTCTAGGGAGGTGATTGTCCCACTCTACACCGCACTGGCGCAGCCTCACCTTGAGTATTGTGTGCTGTTTTGGGCACCACAGTACAAGAAAGACATAAAGCTATTGGAGACTGTCCAAAGGAGGGCAGCTAAAGGGGAAGACGTATGACGAGAGGCTGGAGAGGCTGAAGTCCCTTGGCTTGTTAAGTCTAGAGAAGAGAAGGCTGAGGGGTTATGTCATCGCAGCCTACAGTGTCCTCATGAAGGGGAGCGAAGGGTTGGGTGCTCATCTCCTCCCTCTGATGACCAGTGATAGAACCCGAGGGAATGGCATGAAGCTGCAACAGGGGAGGGTTAGGTTGGATATCAGGAGAAGGCTCTTCACTGAGAGGGTGGTTGGGCACTGGAACAGGCTCCCCAGGGAAGTGGTCACAGCACCGAGCTTGACTGAGTTCAAGCAGTGTCTGGGCAATGCTCTCAGTCATCTGCTCTGATTGGGCTGGTCCTGTGTGGAGCCAGGAGTTGGACTCGATGATCCTTATGGGTCCCTTCCAACTTGGGTTATTCTATGATTCTATGAACCTTGTGTCCCATGGTGGTATTGGAACCTTGGTGATACTTCTTGATCAGGTAGCTCAGGTAGATGCCTGAAGTTAGGCAGGATAAATCCCAGTCCAATGTGGTCAGTGTAGCTGTTCGTCTCCTCCAGTTTCATGAGGAATACTAGAAGTCTTGATTTTGTGCTCTAATATGAAACAAAAGATGTTTGAACTAGTCATGCAAGTAACTCATGGTAACACTATAAAGGATCAGAAGAGAACTAGCTAGGTCTGGGGCTTGTTAAATGAGGGATCAGTTCTCAACTACCTGAGAGGATACCCAAAAGAGTAATGTTAGTCTATTGAAATATTCCTATAATTTCAAGCAGTTATTCTTCTAGCGTCATTGCATAGTGTTGTGGTTTTTTAATAGTTGCCATTATCAATTTAATACACATGCTGCATCTGTATCTGTTCCTGAAAAAATATGCTGTTCCTGGAAGAGCTTTATTATCAGTTTCCTTTCCTTCTCTTCTTTCTACTATCCTCCTCTTTGCTATCAATCCTTGCACACTTTCTTTTAAAAAACAACCAAACAAAACAAACAAAACCAAACACTGAATGCATATGCATTTTAAAGTCTACTGATTCTTGTCTGGACACATGAAAAATAAAGATGGTTTCCAAATGGAATTTCCATGTACATTAACATAATGATGGTATTTATTTCCCACACAGTTGTGTTCCCTCCAAAATGCAAGTTGTGTAGATAAAGAGAGCTTATACTAGATAGCTGAATTATATTTTTTTTTCTTCTCTGAGAATTTCAGACAGCTAAGAAAATTCTAAACAGAAAGGTGGAGAGACTGCTGCAATTGATTTCTGTGATGTTAGCACAGGAGAACAAGCTCGCTGCGCCATGTAATTAATATATTGCAAGGAATGCACTGGATGATACCACTTAATAAGAGGAACTTGTGCTAACCATCATTATCAATTCTGCATGCTTTTTCAATTTCAGGTAGTGGTTAACTGATTTGACATTAAATTCCCCTTTACTTTTGCCCTGCACTGCAGAGATGAATTGTTTTGTGGCCAGAGATCAACAGAATATTGATCTACAAGTCAAATCTGTCTACCTACCTTTTACATGCCTTTTTGCTTACTACATGGCTGAGTAAATTAAACCAATCTGCTACAGTAAGCTTCTATTTCAATATAAATCTCTCCTTTTATCTTAAGCTCTTTATCACAATTTTAACGGTGAATTCTGCTCACTCAGTTATTCCTGTCTGTTCAGATTCACCAGTTCTAGGATCCTTCATGCCAAACAGTATCTGCTTCAGTAGGGTCAGAATAATTTAGCAGCTTTGAAAATGTTACTGTCATTTATTCTAGGAGTCAGCTGTCTTACAAGGATCAGGAAAGGCCAAAGTAGTTTGCATTTATTGGCAAACTATCGCTTGTGTTAGTACTGATTTATAATTTCACTGCGAAGATGAGAAAGTAAACATTATTCTGAAACTTTAGTCAGCAGAGACTGTTGAAGAAGTTTTTTTCTTATATAGAAAAGAATAAACCAAATGTTAATACTGGAATTCCATATTCATAAAAAAAAAAAAAAGGCTAATGCTTTAAAAAGCTGGAATTCAGAAGGTGGAACAATGAAAGGCCATAAATAATATCCTCAAAATGGCACGGGGACAAAATTGGTCACTATATGCATTTATTTATTTAATGGAAATACACTCTTTCATGAACACAGCAACGAAGTGCTGGCATAAAAAGCTATCCAAGAGTAGCCATCTCAGGAAAAATACAAGATCTGTCTTTAAGTCAGAAAAGTGACAGATCCAAGCATGAGTCCAGAAAGATCCATTCTGTGTGTCTTGTGCTTTGCCAAGGAGGTTTGGGAAACCTGCCCTGCCTCTGCCTAGGGAAGAAGAACTTGTGATTAGATTCACAACAGATTTTTGCCAATGATAAATGTCACCAGGGAGAATCAATATGATTCTCTGATTTGTGTACCTATATTGACTTGCAAGAAAGGCTGGAAAATAAAAACGAGTATTCTGTTGAGAAGTCTGAAGTCTTTTTACAGACATGATGGCAAAGTCCAAATTTGGTGACTAAATAAACACACTACCCGTCTAGAAAGAGAAGAAGAAATGAAGACAGCTTCTGCTGTACAGTGTATATAGTGTAGAGTGGAATGGAATGAAACACCGATAGCCATTGATTTTAATAGAATTGCATCTGACTTACACTTCCATAAATAAGGAGTTGTAACCCCACTTGCTCATGAAATATAATAAAATGAATGGTACGAACAGGACTTGGTTATTTCGAAGTATATCAATGAAAGCTGTCAGAAACTTTAAAAGTTTCTAAACTCTGAAGCATGAGGGTTAGTTTAACCAATCTGTGAATACCAAAATGAGCTGTGATATAGCAGATAACCCTCACTATTTTTTCAGCTTTTGCTGGACGTTCTCTTAGACCATATAGTGGTGCATGGCAATTTGTTATATAAAAGTGTGATGGAGATACTGGTTTTGCTTATCAGAGCAGAGGATGGGTATAAATCACCTTAACAAGTCCTTGCAGATGTTACCTGAATTAATTTGTATTAGAATTGTAAAGAATAGTTTTGCTGCATAAAACTTCTTCAGAACATTTTTAGCAGCACAGATTACAGATTAGAATTGTGGATTTTATAATGGTTTCAGGGATCTACATTTCCATAACGCTGCATTTAATTTTGAAAAAAAAAAATGTTTTGGATATATATGCTTTAAAAAAAGTTGGTCAAAAATTCCACTGATGCTGAAGTAGTCTGGAGGTAATATAAGAAAAAAGCTAGTAAACAAAAAGATGTGACCAATGTTTGAATATGGTAACACACTGAGGTTGGTTGGTTAAATCTTTTAGGAATATTGACTGATGATTTTGATTTTCTTTCTAGTAGTGACTGTGCCTTTAGAAGAAGGGACATTGAATAAATGCTCTGCCTCACTTAAGTATCTCAAGCATCAGTATCTGTCTTTCCCCTCACTCTGCATCAAGGTTTTTATTTTCTACTAAAAGAAGAAAAGTTTTTAAAAGTTCTTTAGTGCACTCGTCAAATGGAAAACAATTTTGTTGTTGGTATTGTCAAGTCTTTTGCTTTTTATATACTATGGGGTTTTTAATCATCACCAGATTTAATATTCTCTTTGGAGTCTCAGCTCAGGTCTTGGGGACTTATATGAAGTCTCAAGGACTTATATGAAAATCCTGGCTTGTACCAAGGGAAGTTGGTTTTTGTTGGGCGCTTTTTTTTTTTCCTTTGGAGGTTTAAAGTGTGATCACTAACAGCTTCACAGAGCTCAGAAAACAGTTTAAAGCAACTTCTTTCATTGTTATTTCATGATGTTCTGTCACAAGAGAGGAGGAACAGAAAGCAGAGTCAAGCTTGATCAGTGAAGAATAAATGCTGACTTTCAACATCTTCAGTCAGAAAATAACTGTTCTTTCTACTCTCTGCCTTCTCTGTGGGATCTGTCTGGTGGACAGCAAAGATATCTTCTAGAGGAGGTAAAAATAACACCAAAGGAAAAGCCTAGTCTTCAGGTCTGAGATTCTCACTTGCATCTGGGAAGCTGACCCTAGAAGGAAATGGGTAATATGAGATTCTCCAACACCAGAAAAGCTGCTTCTTCCTCCCGCTTTCTGGAGGATGAGGAAAGAGAGCGCTGACCAGAACAGACAGATCTGCTGACTATGACTAGTACTGCTTCAGGATAGTGTCTTTTATAAAATGTCAATTTAAGGATGCGAGATGGTGGCTGTAATGTTGTACTTCACCAGGATGAACAAGTGCTACTTCCAGTAACTTTGTTTTCCTGCAGAACTGCAGGCAGCAGAAAGGGGCACTATGTCATCTCAGTGACATTTTTATAATCATTAACGTTTCAATCTGAAATTCTCAATAGCTGCAGAGAGGCTCAGTGTCTGAAATAAATGTGTCCGCAATACTGATTAGAAACTGAAAGGATTAGCTTGATGTCTCTGATATTATTGCTTGCTGAAATGAAAAGGAAAAAATGTTCAAAAGCCCAGACATAATGTACCTGAGTTCCCCACACCTATCAAAGGGTTAGCATCAATAACTAAGTAATGGCTGCTTTATAGTTTGAATTTTCTGACCCGATGTTTTCAAAAGGCTAATAAAAAGCCACATTGCCGAGAGGAAATTTTAGGTTGGAACGACTGTAAAATTAAAATAGTAATGATAAAGCAATTTGTGTCAGTCTAAGAGTGGAAGTTAAATCTGTAACTGTACCACTCTTGAAGAGCAAGCTGGAAAAAAAGCTCCATGTTTGCACGTGCATAGCTAAGCGTGCCACAAAGTGAGGTTTGTATAGGAATGGAGTTTTAAAAAATGTTCTTGTTCAACATCTGCTCTTCATGGGAAATGTACCCTTTCCCTCTACAAAAGGGACTTAGCCACTATCAAAGTCTAGGCTGTTCAAAACAGGCATTTTAAAGCTGCTAACTGCAATGTTATTTTGGGTACAAATTAGACCTCTCAACAACTTTATGTTAAACTTCACGTAGGCTATATCATAGGCTTTACTCCTGCAAATACTTGTTCAACTATTTAATTTTTATGTATGCATCAGCCTTCATGGAATCGGAGCTAGAATTTAGAAAATATTCTATTTACGGGGAGAGTTTGGGCCTTTAAGAGTGTGATAACTCACTCGCTGGAGTCGCTGGAATCAGTGCGGTTAGATCCTTAAAACCAGCTTGTGTGTGGTGATATTCTGCTGTGTTATCACTGACTAAGCTTTGTTTTAAATACAACATTGTTAAAACTAACTTAATTTTTGTACCTGCTTCAAGTTTCACCAGCATTGGCAACAAATCCTAAGGAAGGAAAACTAATTATATTGGTTATACTGCGTTTTAAATAATTTCTATTTCTTCCCTTTACTTTTTGGGCAATATGTACATACAGGTATAAAGAACATCTGTTAGAAAAGGGATTTTCTCTCTTGGATGTAATAAACAGTTTATTTCCCTTTTTGTCTGAAGCTTGAAAAACCTTTCCATCTAGAAAACAGAGCACAGGAAAGGAGTGGGTTACATTATGCACTCTTCTCTGAAATCAAGCTTCTGCAGCTCTGTCGGATAATACCATCGACACCTCTGGAGCTTATACTCAGCCTTCCAGATTATGAAAGATCGTACTGGGATTCTTTTGGATCTCACTGGGCTCAGAGAAGCTGTGCCAAAAGTTGAATGATCAGAAATAATTTCTTCAGCTATAACAATGTGGGTTGTAAAGACTATGGTGTCTCTGCGTTATTATCCCCCATTCTACACTCAGAAACCAGGTCAAACTGCCTGCTGCACCCTTTTCCCCCTGTGCCTGGGATGACATCTGAAAGACTTCTTTTCCATTCATAAATGTAGCCCATGGGATACTCAAGTGCACTTATTCAGGTAACAGTCTCACAGGACGAATAATGTGGAGAAGAGTAATGGGAAGAGAAATGCTTTAACCTTTCCTTTCACAAAGTGGATTGTTTCCCTGCTTGTTGAATAATTTTCTTATATGTACAGGTCACATTTATCCACTTGTGTATTCTTGTGCCGATTATGGTGGAACTGAAAAGGGACACATGCCTTTGGAGTGCCAGCACGATGGTGCAGCCAAATGTGCTAGTTGAGGTTCAACGCTGTCTGTCTAGGTGGATTCTCTCAAATACTGGCAAGAGTTACACTCTCCACTTTCCTTGTGGGACAAGATTTTACTTTTCCATTATGTTAGTTACCTGTTTTCTTCATTATTTTTTTCCTGGCTTGTAATCTCAGTGCATCAGGGAAGCTTCATTTAGATTTATACATTTCATAGAGACAGAGGCTTTGTATGTCAGTTTTTCTGACCCCATAGAAGAAATAAAACCCCTCAGTCATAATGAAAGATTACATAAGTGTTCTTTCTTAAAGTTGTGCCATATGTGATTTAGTCATATTTAATATGTGCTACATATATTTCAGTGTCTCTATGGGCCTTTTGTCAGTTCTGTTAAGTAGACAAAATCCCCTGTTACCTGGTAGCCAAAGTCATCCTGTATTGAATAGCAAAATAAACTCAGACATCAAATCTGCTGAAAACATTGGATAGTTTCCTATGAGAATCACAAGATCCATTACAATTGGCTAAATTTCTCATTTGATTTTCACATTTAAGTTGTATCTAATCATAGTGGCACAGCATATACAATGAAAATCATGTAAGATGGTAATTGTAAAGTATTTAGAAACACTTTCTCCCGGACATTTATTTTTCAGCCTAAAACGCTGTATAAAACTTCAATTATTATTTTTTTTTCTCCAATGGTTAATTCATGACTTCAATACCCCCATTCCACCCCATGCAGAAAATTTGAAAATAGCTGTTGGGTGAGATACGGGCATGAAAAAATTGGGTCTAGTACATTACTATGCACGGTCAGAAAGACATGCTGTAAAGCTATATTTGAGCTATAATACCTGTGGTACTTTTCAATCGTGTTGTGACACCTACAAGGTGAATCTTTCTCCACAAGTTCCGCTGAATCATAGAATCATTATGGTT
>VWZZ01005370.1:14007-28986 GCA_013399095.1 Psophia crepitans | reverse complement strand
TAGAGGTCTTTTCCGACCTTAAAACTTCTATGATTCTATGATTATATGACTTCCATTCTGCTGTAATATGAACAGGAACACGGCAACAATGCATATATGTGACAATCTGAACAGATCCTGAGAAAATGCCAATAACAATTAAAATGAACCCTGAAAACAAAATAATGGAGAAATATAGCCATTCCCCTGTCTGTGACACAGCATGATTCAACGGGACTTGCTGGCTGGGCAGGACATACACTCCATACAGCACATAAATGTGGTATTAAATATTGGTAAAAGGGATAGGTTTGTATACTATTATACACGTGCAAGCAGAACCAGTACTGGCACTGAGAGCCTTAAAAGCGTTCAACTTCATGAAAACCCTCATGGTGATAGAGCCATGAAAGAACACTTTGTGTACTGAATATATTCAGTAAGCATTTCCTGCACTGTCTGAAAGCAAAGCTTCATTCCGCAGCGTCCCAATAGACCTTCAGTCTACAAATTCAGCGTCAGGAGTGCGTGTGCTGGAGGATTAGCAAACCCAATAAGGCCAGAAACAGTGACAGAACTTCAGTATTTTGCGTATTTGGCTATAATGGAAGAAGAAAAGAAGCCACAGGAGCAGGTTATTTGATTAGCTGTGGTCCAAACAGGAGGAGAAACTCCTGGCGTATTCAGAGCCAGCTGTAGCCACCTGACAGAGGCAAAAATGCTAAGAGAAACCTGCGATATTGCCCGAGTCCTTTGCAGGGGCACTCCGTGTGGGTATCAGCATACTTGGACTGCAGTGTATCATTTTCACTTCTCCTGTTGGGCAATAGCATTTCAAGGGATTTGGCACATTTTGTGCACAGGTGATATTTTAGGGAAAGGTGGCTGAAATGTTAGAAAAGCGAGAGGAACTGAAATCTGGTCACTGATGCTCTAGTAACATGAAGAACGAAACCTTGCTGTATTCATTCGTTCTGTGCAGCTCGCCTGACCTGAAACCGGTTCGCAGCAATGGCAAGGCAGAGCGCAGGTGGTATGTTTTGACCGTGTTTTAGAAATGGGAGAGATCAACACTGAACCAAAAAGAAAAATAACGATATTGCCAAGTCAGGTGATCTGCTTAGATAAAAGGCACTTGGGTTGTCACATCCCTTTGAAACGACTGTGGTGAAAAGAGAAAAAACCCCTTATATTCATAAGAAACTGCATCCAATGATTCCAAGCATGGTTTAGAATGAACATCTTAATCCAGTGAAATAGAAAGGAAATCTTGAATTTGAAAGCCCTGACAGGAGAAATGAGTGATGGCTTCTGCATTTGTGATGCGTACCAGAAACAGAACTGCAGGGAACCTCTGACAGGCGTGACAATGTGTGTGTAGCATCTAGCCGGGCCGTATGGCCAACAAAAGCAGTGTTACCGCTGTGGCTGGATCAATAAGACCATGAGAATCCTCATGTGCATTAGAGGAGAAGATTAAATCCCAGACTGTAAACTCCAGAGCTGTGGTCCGAGGCAGACATGCTTTTGATACCTAATCCGGGATCAGGGATTCCTGTATTTCCAAAGGACCTAATAGGTGTTCCTGCCTCAGCTGTTCCCAGCTCACTGAAGAGACCTTGTGAAATTATCCCTCTTGTCACTGTGGTTAGAGAACCTGATGTATTGTCCGTTTGGCTTCTAGGAAAACACAGGAGAGATTATTTTTTACAATAATTTCAAATTTTATTTGAGGATTTGATTTGGTTCTTGTCTGGGCCCAAGCCAAGTATCATTTTCCCCCCCAAGATTTTAAACTTTATAAACTCTTTTTTGGATTATATGCCGTACATCCCATGAAATAAAACGCCTGTCATCCTGTCAGCAAGGCTTCTGGAAAAATGAGTGATTACCGAGATCACTTTGTTCTCGTTAATTCTAACCCAGTTAGATTTCAGGGGGGTGACATTATGTCTGTCTTACATTCTTTGTTCCTGTACTACATGTTCTGAGTTGGAAATGCAGATCAGACAATCATTTTGACTGGCAGGCAGGTGGTACTGTTCCACTGGCAGTACCGTATCTGTCACGGTTAATGTGCTCTCAGATTGAAGTAACTACACTTTTCCTTGCTGGTCAAGGTTTATATAGCAGCAGAGAATGTCTCCATCCATATTTCAAAACACTGCTCTGTCTTACAGTTACTGTCTTGTCCCTGTGGTGGCTTATGGACTAGAATATTGATATTTGCTGCATTTCATTCTGTGCATAATAATGAAACAAAGGGCTGTAATGCATTTCAGAAAGCATCTAAAAGGAAGTTATTTGGGCAATAGCTGCTGCATGTTTGTCTCAGTTATCTGTCAAAAAACATTTGAGGTGCCCTGGAGTTGCCTGTTTGAGATGCCCGTGTAGAGCTGGCTGATAAGACACAAACCTACCTGTGTCTTTCTGGATTGGTGGGTGATGGCCAGGCAGGATAGATACCCAAGAGCATCTCCAACAGCATCAGACTCCTGCCCATGGGCAATTTAATAAACCAGGGTGAACACAGTCACTGAGATGTGGAGAATGGCTAGGCTAGCTTTTGGTTTGCTGAATGGCTCTCCAGACTAATGCTCGCTCTGGTAGTATTTGGCATGTCCTGTGGTATCTGAGACACCTGTGTGGGCAGGCAGACATGACACAGTGTCCTGGCTTTGGCCAGGATAGGGTAATTGTCAGGAGCCAGGCCAGGTGAGCTGGCCGGGGCTATTCCATACCATGTGACATCATGCCCCTGATGGCTCCTGAAAATTAACCCTATCCTGGCCAAAGCCAGGGCACACAGGACCCATGGAAGACCAAAGACTTTCTGGTGTGGGGGTCCTGTAGGGATGTCGAATAGCACTAGATATCTGACCTGTGGGCAGGTAAACCTATCTCCTAAATTTTGCTCTTACTGTAATGACTTAAGACACTTTGCTTACCCTTGTTACCCTTGGACACGTAACGTACAGGGATCTACAAAAAAAGAACTGAGTATTACCCTCTGTGTTGACTTACAGTGTTCACTGTGCGGCACAGGAGAAAAATATCAAACAATGAGTTGCAGGAAAGCTGTTCAGATTAATCATTCAGATTAATTCAGGATGTTTTGCTTTTGCTTAACAAAAAAAATAATGTGGATTTAAAAATAACATTTGGTTCCTTTGGACAGTGTTTTAAGGAAAAAGCCATATGGCACAGAATGACAATTTTAAAAAACAAATCATAGTCTTGTTTTTCAATTCTGAATCCAATGAATTTATAAGATGTACTTTCAGATGAAGATGAATCTCTGCAAATTAAAGAAGAAATGAAAAAAACCCCAACTTCTGCATTTGAGCTTTGTGTAAAATACTTAATTAAACAAAGTGTGGCTGAATCATCAGCCCTGCAGAGTAGGTATTTTATAAGACACCCCAAAGGAGAGTTTATAGACCTTCTAAAATACTTCTTACCATACATTTATGTCCTTATCTTCCCAGGTGCCCTAGCTGTGCATGTTGTGTTATTTGTTCTTAATTTATGTGTTTTGATTGCTCCTAGGCTTATAATTTGTGAATAGCAGTAAGACTGAGCAAACTGTACGGCTGTCAGTTGTGTATTTTGGCCTGCTACCTTAGGGTGTTGAGCACTCCTGTAGGAACAGAAATCTGAAGTCCATTAGTACATTCAATATCTGATAGAATGGCAATTAATACTTCACATGCTTTTGTAACTCATGAATGTTTCTCCTGGAAAGAAAGGATATGATTTAGTGTACTATGTTAGTAAAATATTTCAGCTTTCACTTACAGTGACTCAAGCTGCCGAAGACTTTGAAAGCGATCCTCAGAGAGCTGAGAAAATGGATTGAAAGACAGATTGCTAAAAGAAAGATAAACCATTCCTTATTTTATTTCAGGAAAAAGACAAGATAAATTATTACATTTTAAAATTCACTTGGGAATTCTCATTTATGACTTCCAGCTTTTGTAAATACTTCACGTCTATAAAAATATAACATTGTAAGTTCATAATCAGGTTGCTGGACAAATCCGTCGGAGAAAGAGAACAAAAGCAATCAGGTTCATCCTTAGTACTCCACCCATCCCTTTCAGTACAAACTTTAAGACCTCTAAGACTCAGATTTTCTTCTTTTTATAGGTGAAGAGGCATGCTATCTTACTTAAAATTTTAATAGCAGTAAAATTATCTGTATCATTACTTTAGTTCATCCAATACTTCCTTTGTCTGATTTTATCCATAAGTCACTTTGAAGCCAGTTGGTACAGGCTCTGATGTTTGGCAATTGCTAAACGTGGATCATTTTAGCTCTGATTCGTCCTAACTAATTCAGCTGAGGTATCTAATTGGAAACCTGGTTGCCTGAAGGTCTTTCTATAATTTATGAACTTAATCATTGCTGAGAGGTGAGATGAATCAAAGCCTAATTACATAGATGTGAAGCTTTCACATTTAATATAGGCGGAATGAGGAAAAATAAAGAAAAAGAAATCTCACAATAAATTCAACACTGAAGATCATTATTAGTGAATGAGTTTTCACCATGCCAGCAAATGCGTGTCTTTAACAAACAGCATCAGTTGCTGCTCTCCTTCCACAGCCAGCAGCAGCCTGTTTCAATCACTCATGTCACTCCAGTCACTGACAGCCCCCTTCTCCTTCAAGCTTTCCCTTCTCTTTTCTGCTTCTACACCTTCTGTAGCTGTTTCATGTTTCTGCCTAAACATGTCTTGCCAGATAATGAGGCGACCAAAACCCAGATGCAGTTTTAAGGCTTTATATGCAGATGAGCCTAATACATGCACGCTTATCTCTGGCGGAAGTGGCAGTCTCAAATCTTAAAGCAGGTGCCTCAGCTCCCCAGAGAGCTACTGGGAGACACTGGTTCACCTCCAAAGCACAGAGGTGCCACCCTATCTCTCTTTCTATAGGCTGTACAGGGATATAGGTACCCTCAGCATGTGAGCTGAAGCATCTGAAAAACGTCATGTTGGCTCAGAGGACCCAGGTGAAGCTGGGCACCTGTAGTCCCAGGAGGGAGGGACTACGGTCACCAGAGCAGAGGGAGACCTTGGTTTTCAGCTCACACAGCCGTGTCTGTTGTGAAACCCCAGAAGCCTTGGAATAAGACTCCCCCCCTCCCAGTGATGCTGCCCTAAGCACTGCTTGCAGCTCCCTCCTGCTGGGTATCTTCTGTCCTTCTGCCCTTGATTCTGCCTGGCCTCCTGCCTCACCTTGGGCAGAAAAGGTGCAGCACATCCACAGATTACAGGCAGGTATTAATTCAAACTCTATAATTTAAAAATAGATCTTAGAAAGCTCACAATCCCCCCAAACTCTGGCGTGAGGAAAAGGTATTTGCAGACAGCAAATGAATTTGATTTCCATGAAGAAACCTGTAAAGTAAAACATATATTAAAATAAGTACTTAATGATTCAATTAAATATAGGGTGCTGAATTCATGTTTCAGTATGACTAATTGGCTTTTTATTTTTCTAGGTGTGTTAGAAGTTATGTAGGACCCTGGTTAATTTTTCCAAGCAGTAACAAGGTGTGTTACTGTAGTCAGTGCAAAAGAGACCTACACAAGACTAAGTAAAATTTCACTTAGTTTTAATAAAACCCAAGCAATTTACAAAGTAAAAGAGCAACATGGAATTTTATTTGATCAAAGGCTCTGGGATTTGCTATCCAGACAGAAATTTTACATGTGCAAATGCACTGTTTTGCTCTCAGTGTGGTTGATACAGTCCTACTGCAGGGAATTGCTGTTCCTCACTGGTAAGACACCACATATATAACACGAGGAGCATTTTATATTTCTTAACCTGTAGAATTATTTCTTCATGAACATGTTCCTCCTTCAGATTCTTTTTTTCCTGTCCGCTCTATTATATGAGATATAGTTGAATATAATAATGTTAGAAATGTGGAGTTATTACTGTACACCAATACATTTAATTTTAGCAGCAACAGAATTTTTTTTTTTGCTCAGATTCCCTGCAAGGCAAGAACCTAGTCTGAAGAAGGAATGGACTGAACAAGAAAAAAATATCTGCAGCCTGAGATACAGGCATACTGTATTGTTTCTGCTTCGTGATCAAATTGCAAGTCCCAGGAATTAGTGGAGTTTAAAAAGCACCCTGGTGCTCATGATCTGATCACAAGGCAGCAATAATACAGTATGCCTATTTCTTGGTCTCTTTGTTGAAACAAGCAATCGTGACAATTGTCAAAATGTGCCATGTGACTGCGCATACAATAATTCAATTAATTGTAAAGAATACCCCCTTGAGAGAAGCACAACTGTCCCAGTGAGGCTTTATACGTTGAGACAAACCCTGTGTTGAGGGCTGAGTCACGCATATTCAAAAGGGTTTTGTTGCTTTATTTTCATACTTCTTTGACTTAGAATACAGTGAGCGCATCACATTCCAGGAAGGTGGTATTAGTTCAGGCCTTAATATGCTTGCCTTCAAAATCCCTGAATAACAATAAGGAAAGTGTTTTTATTCATGTATTGTTGACAGTTTTGCAGGAGAGAGTTTAAGCTCTGGGCTAGTCATCTTTTTTTTTTGACCTTCCTTTATTTATTTGTTACAAAATTAGTCCATATTCATTACTTAGTTTTGGATATGAATACGAATATCAAATAAAGCAAATTATACCCTTTTTTTTTCCTTGTAATTTTTTCCTCTATTTATGGCCCAGCTCACCAGCCATTTCAGTAATAATAGATTAATACACTGGCATTTGTTATGTATAATCCACATACCCGAATAAATACAGACTACTAGGTAGAAGTTTTACATTTAATTGCAACATATATCTATATATTCTAAATTATACTTAGGATAAACATGCATTCACAATAACCAATTTCATTTCCATTGGGAAACTAAAGTGAAAGAATTTTGCTAAACTCATGAGAGTCACGAGAAGCAGAAGCAGCTCTAAAGATTTATGTTGGCAAAGGGCTCGTATTTTTTAGACAGTCATTTGAAACACCGTGAGGTTCAACTTTGGCAAGCTTATGCTTTTTTTTGGAATATCACACCTTTAAAAGTGGCTTGGTCTAAAGATAAACAAATGATCAATTTTTATCTTCACAGAAAAACATGTATTCATTTATCAAATGAAACTTCTGCATAATTTACTTACATCCAGTTAATAAGAGGCATTTGAGTAAAGATCTTGGGAAGAGTCTCAAGTGAATTGTTTATCGTTGATCTTCATAAATTAAAAAATGGTTAGAAAACAAGATGTTTTATCATACTTCATCACACAATGTGTAAGTGTAAAAAAGATGCAAATGCAAACTTTTGAGAGAAGAATCCAAGATTAGATTTAGTTACATTGCTTTGAAATGTAAATTACATTTTACTGAAGCTACAGAAGAAAAAAGACTTAAATTTACCAGTAGCAAAACCTAGCACAAATAGTTACTTTTGACATTAGCTTATTAATATATTTTATTTATAGGCAATGGATTCATGGAATGACAGAGAAATATGTGAACTTGAACAACTGAAAAAAAAGTGTTTATTAAATAATTTACATTCTCAGTATGGTTACTGTAGGTTTTCCACACATGCTGTGACCTTCCTCAAACTCTTTCCTGTGGGAGCTGATAGTGGTGGAAAGGTATTTCAGCTTCTGCTCCATCCTTTGCTTCAGGTCTCACCCTGTGGAACCTGGTCCAAATGCTACTGGTGCCAGCTCTGGTGCCAGCCCTGGTGCCAGCAGCTGCTCACCACGAGCTTGGCTGAGACAGCCTAGCCAAGGGGTCATTAAAGACACAACGTTTTCCATCTTCTTTGCCATGAGCCAAAGGACTAGTAGCAAAACATTCTCTGCTAGTGAATCCGAGTAATTTATTTCCCTGTATACAATTAAAAACAGCTGCTAAGTTTAGTAAGAAATTAAGATCATGCTTTTTAGGTGTTGGTTTATTTGTTGAGAGTGATGGAAAATGCTTATAGGACTTCACGTCTCCTTCCTGCTTACTGTAACCTCTGCCTTATGTGGAATTCTCTGTTACAGTCATCACAGTGATACCTGCATGGTAAATTGTTGAAGTACCTAAATACTTTTCTAGTTTTCTAAAAGGAGATGCTAGGTGTCTGCTGGTTGGATCCAAGAATTTCCAGCTTAGATTGTGAGTTTCCTGTAGGTGTTCTGAGAAGAGAGGTATGACTCTAAACAGTTTTAAAACTTTGGGATTGTGTTTTAGTTTTAACAAAAACATGGTAAAGTTGGTCACAGAGTGGAAGACACCTATGAGAAATCCCAATCCAACTTTGGATCCAGAAATGGTAAACATGGGGAGTTGACAGGCATGATTCCTTCATGAAGAAGATGTTTGTAAGTCTTAAAGAAAGAAAAGAACTTGGAGGAAAAACAAAAAAGACAGAAAGGAAGACTACTTGGATACTGAACAATACCAGTGAGAAAATGTGCAAGAGCAACACTTACTGAAAAAATAAAGACTTTAGCCCGGCAAAGAACTGCTGTGAATACTGGGTTATAATCTAGAATTCTGGAAAGGAATAACAGTTTACCACATGCTTGTAAAGAAACAATGAAAAAATGGACGAAATGAGCAAATCATGAGGGCTTTTCCTCTGCAAATCCAAAATAACAAGACCTAGTTATTATCTCCAGAAATTGAAACACAACCTGTGTGATAAGGAGTTGCAAGCTGGAGTAGTCATTCCAGATTTTTTGTTTCTTTTTAGATCAGTGCCATAAATACACACGCTGCCAGTGGTGAATGGTACTTTTACAGACAGGGAGAAAATGGCTACTCACAGCCATTGCAATGTGTGTAGATCTCCGAGTACCCCAGGTTTCACGCTAGTGACACATTGATGACTGAGACACTTTTAACAAAAACATGTAATGTGGAAACTAAAATAACACTATCTACAACCTGATAGACTCCCTCTAAAGGGAGGAAGCAGAAACCTTTAGACAGTTGATGAGAACATCCAGAAAAATAAAGAACTGTGACCAGCAATATTTGATTTTAAAATGCTCAGTGAAAATATTGTAATGTTTCTATCTCATAAAAGGATACAAAAGGAAGCTCTGTGATTTGTCTTTGCCTCAATGTGCAATTAGAATCACAGCAGGAGTCAAAATTCAGGAAGTGCTCACATACTTTTCGAGCTACAGGAATATGTGGAGTAGTGTTTGGATGAGACTTTGAAGGGCTGAAGTTTAGATGCCGTTTCCTGTATTGTGGAAGGATGGTTGCTCTGTGATACCCAAGAGGAAAACAGTTATTTAAAATGGCAAAAGAGGGCAATAAGCTACTTGCAATTTCTGAAGTCTGCATAGTCCAAATATTGTCTGAATGCAAATGTGTTGTAGAAATTGGGTACAGGTAAGGTAAGAAAGCTGGGATAATCATGACTCATTAACTTCTTAGAATTGCAGATGTTTTATATTCCCACATTTATTCCCTTCTGCCATTTTAAGCACACTAAGTTAATGCCTGGTGTAACACCACTGAAGTCAGTGTTCCAACAGAACAGAACTTTTTAATGATTTTGAGGCAATTCTGTATGAAGATTCTGTATCTTCAGGGTGTATCATGTCCCATTTCTTGATTATGGTTTTGAACTAGAAAGGTGTAAAGAAGAAGATATAAAATACAAACTACTGGAATCTGGAGAGAAAAGCCGACACTGTTCCAGGCCACAGGTATATTATATTGAATTTTATTGTGAACCGTCCACTAGCCATCCTTCTTGGCACACTTATGCTAACATACATTGCACCTGCTGATGCAACTCAATTGAAGATTAGTGGCATCTATATTTTGTTTATATAAAATTAGTTCTAGCACTCTGCCCACTCTTCAACTGATACAGTCCTTTCACATGGCTGTTGTTCTTGCAGGCTGCTATCTGCTTTTGGCTGTAAGGCAGTTCGAGCTGTCATTGGGAAATGTCGAATAGATGGCATACACCATCCAGTCAGAAGCAAGAGCTAAACTCAAATACTGTGTACTTATAGGTTTGATGAGGATTAACCTGGTTGTGTGTGAATGACCTAAAAGTAATTGGTAACTGATGTTTAAATTAGGTCTTAACTGGTCACTGTTGCACCTATCAAAAATCAGACCTTACGCCTGGGTGCAGATGACCAGAAAGGACTTTGGGCACATTCCATTACTTACATCGGGTGCAGTACGTTGTGTACATTACCTTGCCTGTGACGCCTGGCTTACCTCAGCTTCTTTGGTATCGGTCCTTATTGTTTAAATCCTAAGCTGAAGCTTGAGTGCCCTCCTGGGATTAGCTGGGAGAAGACAGTCCTTGCTTTGGTCTGTTTGGAAAGTAAATGTACCGGACGGCTTGAACAAGCCAGCTGAATAGAATAGAATAGAATCATTAAGGTTGGAAAAGACCTCAAGGATCATCTAGTCCAACCGTCCCCCCCCCACCTATTAACCACTAAACCATGCCCTTAAGTACCACATCCAACCTTTCTTTAAAGACACCCAGGGACGGTGACTCCACCACCTCCCTGGGCAACCCGTTCCAATGCCCGACCACCCTTTCCCAGAAGAAATTTCTCCTCATCTCCAACCTGAACCTCCCCTGGTGTAACTTGCAGCCGTTCCCCCTAGTCCTGTCACTAGTCATCTGCGAGAAGAGGCCGACCCCCAGCTCACCACAACTCCCTTTCAGGTAGTTGCAGAGGGCAATAAGGTCTCCCCTGAGCCTCCTCTTCTCCAGACTAAACAAGCCCAGTTCCCTCAGCCGCTCCTCATAAGACCTGTGCTCCAGACCCTTCAC
Source organism: Psophia crepitans (assembly GCA_013399095.1). NCBI lineage: Eukaryota > Metazoa > Chordata > Aves > Gruiformes > Psophiidae > Psophia > Psophia crepitans. Next base: position 18,189 of record VWZZ01005370.1, on the reverse strand, counting down.
CAGCTTTGTTGCCCTTCTCTGGACACGCTCCAGGGCCTTGATGTCTTTCTTGTAGTGAACGGCCGGCCGGAAAACTCCATTGCCCAGTTTTAGGACTGGCCTATTTTAAAATATTCCCCTTTTGTGATCCAGATAGATCTCTGAGACTTTCTCATATTAAAAAGTATTCAGCTATATATATATTTCAGCAACCTGTATGACTGGAGCTGCCAAAACCAAAATCAAATAAGGAGCTATCAGTCATCAATAAGAACCAATAATCCTGAAATTCCTGCTTTGGTAAGTTCAGCAATATTTGGTGGGTGCTCATTACCCCAGTGCTGGCTGCACAACCAGTGATCTTTAGTGAGTGGCCTGGGGCTGACAGGCTTCAAGCAGTAGGAAGGACGAGCCCAAATAGCATTCAACTCACCTAATTGTAAACATCTGCGGTGCAAAATGCACATCTAACTAGCTTGGGAGCTGACACCCCAAGCTCTCTTTAGAGGAGAGAAGTAAACATCTTCTGTGTGCAGTTCATGTGACGTGTATTCGATGACTGGTTTACACTATTGACACATATATTTTGTCAGATGAATTCCACACCTTTCAGCAAACTACTGACAGCATTCACTACATACTAGGAAATAATCTAGTAAATATCTGTAGTGGGTCAACCTTTTCTGCCGTCTCTGAATGCAGAAGGCCCATACTTGGTAGTATAGCACTATGCAAAGTATGTTTAGGCATCTCTTTGTTTGCTGAAGAGCAAAGGGATCTCTACTTACAGAAGGGTTACCTTTCAAGAGGAACAGACTTAAAATTAACAGCAGCACTTCTGTTCCCATGCATCTGCAACCTTCTGGGTATTGGTAGAGACCTGGGAAAAGGAATTCTTGATTGAAAGTCGTACATATGACCCACCAAGTTTGCCTTATCAGTTGGAGTGTCATTCTGAGACCTCTCTTTAGAATGGGATTGGGCATCTAGATGCAGCACCCCCAAATTACCTTAGTAAGGTTTACTTATCAGGAAGGGTATAAAACACTGATGCTGCACTTCCTAGGACTGCAGTGTATTACATGTAATAAAAGCAAATGTAGTAACACATAAATCAAGTTTAATATCCTACTGTCCATAAGCCACAGTAAGGGTAACTGAAACACAATGTGTACTTGATGTATATATAAATTTATATATACATACAAATGAGAACATCAAAGAAACTGCTGATGGAACAGTTTCCACTGGAGAATGCAGATTTGTTTAAGTCACTACACTGAGAACTTGAATGCTTTGATTTTAGTGCAGACCAAAGGGAACACAGCATCTACACTTGCCTCTTGCTTGAAATCAAACATATGGGATAAAATTACAGGGGAGAAATGGCAGAAACAAAGTGAAGTGATCAAATTCCTATGAAACCTATGGACAATTAGGGGCTATATAAGTTCAACTAAACAAGAATCTTTAAAAATTGAGGACATTTTACTCTCCTAATAATACTGCTTTTTATATGATGCAATGAATTGAGCTTGAGACACAAGGATAGGAGGTGAAATACATGGTTGATTCCAAACTCTGGCTTGAGATCCAAATTCAATTAAATTAATTTTGGAAATCTTGTCAAGATATGCCTTGCCTTTTAAGTGAGAAACCTCTAACATTCTCTTGCTACAAAATTTAAAAGATGGTTGACGATGTTTAGACTAGCTTTTTTGTTTGGATCCACTATGTGCATAAAAAATTGGTAGTTTAGACTGGTTAAACTGTAGGTCTTCGTATATCAGTATTTTGAATAATATAACAATTAGAGTCTGATAGTTCACTGTTTCCATCAAAGTCATTATTGTAGTGCCAGTATTTTTAGTTCTAATTTTTTTTTTTAAATGTATCTGATATTGCACAAAGGTTGGAATGGAAAAAGCTTTCTGTCTGTATTCATTCAGGGACAGAAAAAGCGTTTTTTCAAAGTTTATGTATATGTTTGGTATGGCCTCAGAGTCCCTTTTAAAGAACCGCGTGTGTCCATGACCTCTCAGGAGAAGCAAAGCTACCACAGAATGCATGTGGGGTAGCAGAGCTGGGAATGAATCCTGAGCCTCTCTGCGCTCTCAGCATTCAGTTAATTGCCCTTGCAGACAAGAAACCAGCTATTATCCAAACAGAAAGGGCTTGCTCTTTTAGTTTTCTCCTTGAGTCTTTAAACTCGTTTTAACTTGTCTTAATTTGCTCTTTTATCAAGCACAGTGCATTTGCTGCTCTGATGGCTGCAGTTGTTCCCGACACGCTTTCCAGTAAAGCTCACACATAAACAACGGTGTCATCTGCTGGGTATCCACATCCATTCTCATCAATGTCTGCAGCGTTATGTGGAGCAGTTCTGCAAGACTCGTGATTTACTACCCCACGGACAGCACTTTGGCTGATGAATAGATACAGATAAAAGTGGAAGCTTCTCTTTCAAAGCAAAAATGCCATAAAAGCAGCTCTTTATTCAGCAGGTGATGAAATTCAGTCTCCATGTTTCTGCCTGTGATGGAGTTGCTCCTTCTGTACTTACTACAAAATTTCCCCTATTTCTCGCACTAAATTTCTGAGTCGCAAAAATCGACCAAACCATATCCCGTATTACCGAGGATCAGCTAGGTTCATGCACCTTGTGCGTAGTTCTCAAATATGTCACTGTTATTCAATGTAGTTTAATGAAACAGTTCTACAAATTGACTGTAGACTTGGCAATGCAAGCAAGGATTGCTGCCTCTTTCAGTGGCTGCGGTTTTAAGAACAGTGTTGTTTAAAGCACAGAACCAGAAACGTTCTCTGCAAATGTCCAAGTTGTGCAAAAACTCTTCTCACACTAAGACAGATCCAGAGATTTCAGCAGTGGTTAAAACTGATTTAGCGAAAGCCTCTTGTTGAATCAATATTGCTTGGAGCTGTTGTAACACACATAATTAAGGCACATTTCAGATTATAATAGAATATACATTTTTGATCCTTTTATTACTGCTTCTAGGTCACTGTAAGAGCAGACAGGCCAGTTTGCTTTACTTAGCTTCAAAATCATTGAAATGCTATTGACTGAGAATTCAGTGGGAGCATGACTGTTGTTAAGTTCACATATCATTTAAGAAGGAAGAGATGTAAAGAAAGAAAACATCCAAGTCAGTCAAATGAATCATAACCACTTGGAATTAGTAAAAATTTTTGGAAAATACAAAGAGAGATCTTTGCATTTCTGGATTCTATTTCAGTGAAGACATACACTAAAACATACACAATTTTATTTACTTGTCCACAGATCTGTTTTCATAACTACTCTTTTCCACCAATATATTTTTTCTAGCTGGGGAAAGAAAGAGTTGGTTTTATATCAAAATTTCCCTGGAAAATAGACAATTTGATAGATTCAAACTACAGGTTGAATAGATGTTTGATGAACTGCAAGAACTATTGTCATAAAATCCTGAAAATTCTGTGGATCATCCACATGAAACATACGTGTAATGACCTGGATAGTGAGCAGGATTAAAGCAACAATGCAAATAAGATAACAGCTGTTTGTGAAATTTATGAAATCTACAAAAATGGCACTAGTCATTAGATCGAGAGCAGCCCTGAGGAGAAGGACTTGGGGGTGCTGGCTGATGAAAAGCTCAACATGAGCCGGCAGTGTGCACTGACAGCCCAGAAAGCGAACCATGTCCTGAGCTGCATCAAAAACAGTGTGGCCAGCAGGTCGAGGGAGGTGATTCTGCCCCTCTACTCTGCTCTCATGAGACCCCACCTGGAGTACTGCGTCCAGCTCTGGGGTCCCCAGTACAGGAAAGACGTGGAGCTGCTGGAGCGAGTCCAGAGGAGGGACACAAAGTTGATCAGAGGGCCGGAGCACCTCTGCTACGAGGACAGGCTGAGGGAGTTGGGGTTGTTGACCCTGGAGAAGAGAAGGCTCCGGGGAGACCTAATTCCAGTACCTGAAGGTACTATACAGGAAAGCTGGCGAGGGACTGTTTACCAGGGAGTGTAGGGATAGGGCAAACGTGAATGGGTTTAAATGAAAAGAGAGTAGGTTTAGATAAAATATTAGGAAGAAATTCTTCCCTGTGAGAGTGGTGAGGCACTGGAACAGGTTGTCCAGAGAAGCTGTGGATGCCCCATCCCTGGCAGTGTTCAAGGCCAGGTTGGATGGGGCTTTGGGCA
>VWZZ01005370.1:0-13324 GCA_013399095.1 Psophia crepitans | reverse complement strand
TAGGTGGCCCTGCCTTGGCAGGGGGGGTTGGACTAGATGATCTTTCGAGGTCCCTTCCAACCCTTGTGATTCTGTGATTCTGTGACACTGAGAAACAGTTACTCACCGAGGACATCCTATACCTCCTGTGAACAGCAGTTCATCATAAAATGAAAAGGCTTAAAAGTCTGGATTTAAATATTTTGTCCTTAAATTTGTCACACATAAAATCTCTAGAAAGTGGTATAAAAAACCTGAAACCACTGTTAAAGATATCTATTCTCTCAACTGCTTCAGAAGATGCTCCTGGGCTTATCAATTCAGACCGATAAGAGTTACTCAAATGCCGAAATCTCAGTCACTAATGTCTCAGACACAATTTGGCTAACTAGCCTCAGGTACAAAGTTACAGCTCTGATTTGAATAACCTTCCTTCCACTCAGCAGCATGCCAGTTTTGTTTCTCCAGCATGCCGTGTATGCTGTGTAATTACTTTCCACAGGCCTTGGCGTATAAGCATAATTGTGTGAGGTTTCCTTCTGGCTGGAAGACTTTGTGACGGTGTCCTGCTGGAGGGAGCATTTTTTGGGGGGAATAAATGCAAAAAAGAGGGAGCTGTTTATGGCCAGCCGTTAGAGGGCAGTAAAATACCATTTTTAGACAGTATCAGTGTATTCACACTAAATACTAAGGACACTTTTTGAAGGTTAACCAGCCTTCAGTATTTATAATCAAGCAACGTTTTCCACTCTTTTGGAGTAGACTCGTATTCTAGGAATTGTAGAGTACAAACCCAGTGAAGCTGAAACAGCCTGCAATCAATACCCATTTTACATTACAGATGTTTTTCCCGGAAACATGCCGCAGATGTGGGTTTCCCAGACATTCCCAAAGCTGCTATACTGAACCTGTACGTTTGTAGACACATTTAAGAGGAGAGGGCAAGACAGGAACTGATCAGTCATTCTCTTCATATTTCTGTGCTGCTTGGAATACAATTATGTTGGGGGCTGTGAGGACTTGTCCACACAGGAAAAAGACTCTCTGATAAATGTCTCCTTCCCCTCTATTTTTGCTTGTACCTGTGGTTATCCAAGCCTTTGGAGCTTTTAGGATGAAGGCTGCACTGCCTTGGAGTGTAGAGTCACCTTGGGTTCAGTCCCTCTCTGAAGTAGTCTGGTTTGGCTAAAGAGAGCAAAGAGTTTGCTGTTAAACCAAGAAAACTTATGGCAAAATTGGTTCAAGCCTTATTGCCTCCTATTGATGGGGATTATATGGGAAAAGCGATTTGCAGGAATGGTAAGGTGGATATCTATACTTTTTCCTAACAATTCAAAATAGTTACTTTTCATGGTGTGTAAATAGGAAATGTAGTAAGGGGAGCTTTGGTGGGGGTTGGACTAGATGGTCCTTAAAGGTTCCTTCCAATGAAAACCATTCTGTGATTTTGTGTGATTCTGTAATAAATTATTTCTAACTTTTGATTCTGCTTATCAAATTTTTGACAATGAAACCAATATATTAATGTGTGTAATGCAAAGGTGAGTCATTGTATGGTTTTTATTAATCCCATTGTTTTAACCCAAATGTTGGAAACATTGTAAAAGAAAGTTTGTGTTAAAATAAAAACTTTACATGAATAACATTTCCTTTAGTGATAACAAAACATAGTGATTTTAAAACTGCTGTTTTTAAATAGAATATTCAGTAAAATTCAGTGCATTAAAATCCTGCATATTCCACTCCTTTGTAACAGGGTTTGTACAGAACAAATAATGCATTCGCTAATACTTATTTCATATCTCTAACAGGCTGACAGTTTTAAAAATTTCTTTTCTCTGCAGTAATATATTTTCTGTTTCAGTATCTTATTTTGATTACACTACAACTTGCCCTTTATGTAGTATTGGAAAAAGCTACTAATTCATTAAAGAACTTTTCACAAGAGAAGAAATTACCTTTCATGAGCTAATTACAGTGAAAACCATTTATTCACTTTTCTGTAATGCTTCAGTGATTGCTAAGCATAAGAAAACTATTATTAAAAAAGAAATTGTGCAGGAACTGAAAAGTCTTAATTTTGGAAAATTCATATAAATGACATACTGTAGCTTGTACTTGTATATGGTTCCACACAGTGTTTCCATGGGAAGGAACTTTCCTCCTAGGAGCAATCTTAGGCAATAACTTCTGAGATTCAAAGTGCTCTATCAAATGTGCAATTCTAATTTTAATGTGCTGATACTGAAAGGATTTTCTTGGCCAAATTACCATAGATTTTGTTGAAACAGGGATTTATTTATGGAAACTGAATTGCTGAATTAAATGCCTGTTTTTTTCACCTGATATGTAGAAAATGCGTTCTGTTACTGGTGTAAAGCTTGCTATTTGCAACAATGTTTTATTGCGTCACATACTTTTTCAAAAAGCATCAGTTTATCCTTCAGTCTTACACTAAATGAATTTAATTTCATCAAAATTTACAGTAACCTGGTTTGATGATTCTGTCATTTTATGAAATCAATTTTCCTCACATGCTGTAAACATTTATTTTTCCTAAAAACTATGTTTTTCAAAATCATGTGAATGAAAATTCCTTACTGATTCCTTACTTCAGATGAAATTCCTTGCTCATTCCTTAATCTAAATGAAAATTACTTACTGTGTCCCGAAAGGCAATCAGGCTTATAAAGAATTAGGAAAGAAGCAATCTTACCTTGGATTTCTAATGGAGGGATAAAACAAAGCAGAAAAAGCATTGCTGACAGTCTGATGTCAGTAAGATTAAGAGAAGGGCAACGGTATGTTTATGGCCATCGAGCAGTACTTATGCTCTTAGTAGCTGCTCTCAAAGCAATCTCCAGTTCAGCTGCGTTGTGGCATTGAGCATGCTCACCGCCTGCTGCTTCCCGGCGCTAAAGGAGACATCTCTCGTCACCCATCAAGTTGTTAGCAATTATTTAAACTGTAGTAACAGTTTTACCTGGCTTCTGGATTACTACTGCTTTTGCCTCAGAAAGGGTGTAAGGGCTTTTCATTTTACTAGATTCACTATTGATTTTTGACAAGGTAATTTTGGGTTATAGGAAGTGTCTCTTTTCTAATAATAGTAAGTTACCCTCAATAGTAAGTTGTCTCTAAATGGTCTGATGTGATTATATTGCAACTGGGATTACAAAGCAAAGATGTCAGTTTGAATTTTAACTACAATGCCATCTAGGTACAAACACCCAAATACTGAAACCTTCTCAAGCACTGCGTAGAGTTGGCCCACTGAACTGAGTCGCTTAGTTGTCTCCAAGAGTGATTTCTGAAATAGCAGTTTCTTAAAGAAAGATCATCACTCTTTTGCCTAAATTATTATTCTGGGAAGTTAATATATTTCTGCCCTATGTTATGGCAGCCTTATATGTGTCCCCCACTTAATAAAAACTTCTTTTTTCCCCCAAAAAGAGGATTCCACAGACATGTAGATCTGCTACACCACTACCTGCATTTAAAGTTGTGCAGGAGAGACACATTGCTCTAACATTAATACGTCATTTGATGTAAGTTTTCAGTGCATTTAACTAATAGGTACGATTAGTGACATTGTGTTCTTCCATGGCATATTTTGATTTAAATGGAGAAAACAATTGCAAAAAGACCACAATGCATTTGTATAAAATCTCACCTGAAATTATTGATAACTTTTTTCTAGAATACTTCAGAATACATGGGATAACAGGAAGAATGCAAAAATCTCCAGAAATAGGGACTACAAAATGCCATGTGTATGGGTTGCGTGCTCCGTAAGATACAAAAAACGTCTGTCATGAATTATCCAGTGTTGAAAGGCCAAACTGCGGTTCATATCTATGCAAGGCAGTGAGCAATTAAATGAGGGGGAATACTCATACCAGAAAGTACTTGACTTCAGTAATCAGTAATATCCGGGATACATTTACCACCTCAGCCACTGGTGCTCTTTATATTGAATATGGGAGGGAAATGAAGGTGGGAGAGGGACGTGGTGTATTTACACCCATATTTACACCTGTGTAGCACTATAGGTTTTCTGCACTTTCTGAAACAGCGGATGCAGAAGTGCATATTTGCCAACATTGCAACGTGGAAGGTGACTGAAGTCAATATTGGTGGAAAGGTCTAAAGGCTGTTGGTCACCACAGTAAATTTACACGTAAGTCTTGCTTGGTACTGTTTCTTTCTGATTTACCTTTTCAAAGCCACGTGTAGGGAAGGAACAAGGTAAAGAAAGCTACTGAGGACTGAAAAGACCTCTACCTTTGCATCTTAAGAGGGTAACATGAAACAGCAACATAGGACTATGTCCAGAAACACAGGGACATGACTTTTGAGGTCAATAGTTCTTAAACTAAATGCTGGATAATGAGGGAAAGCTGTGGACTGAAGTCATAAAAAGTTAATGTGCAGAGGAAGCCTTTCCTCACTTGATGGGCTGTCTAGACTGAAGAGTGCTGCTGGGCAGCTCAGCCGCTAGGTCCTCAGTCCTGCCTACTGCTAGCACAGAGGGGAGTAAGATGGTTGACGCAATGCAATGTCCTGAATTGGAGAAGGCAGATGCAAAAAATGAGCCAGTTGGAGGTGAAGAACAGGAATCCAGAAAAAAAGAACATCCATCACTTACAGCGTTAACAAAGACAGTGGTTTTGCCAGTGTTCCCAGGCACAGAGAGAGCATAGCAGAACTGAGCTCATCTGTGAGGGACGATGAGTCAAAGCAAGGTGCAGGAAGGAGACTGGTCTAAAGGCAGGGTGTTGCTCAGGCAGGAGCTGGCTGGTGAGTGCCAGGCAATGATCTGTTTCCAAACAATGAACTGTGATGTGCCCCTCCAGGTAAAAGTGTAAGAGAGTGCTCAGGAGGATAAGGGGAGATACTGAGGAAGAACTTTGGCCTTGGAAGGGAGGATGTCTGCTGTGAATATTAGGCATTTCATATTGAATCCCTGAAACAAACATGAAATTGCTTTTGAGGAAATGAACCTCCAATATGAGATTTTAAAAAATGAAAATGGAAACTTATGACTTTAAGCCATTCCCCGAACATTTTGGCATCCATCTAGTGATGTTTGAATGTTGCTGCATTGGGGCCACTGCTGTTTCTCATCAGGCTGTGAGGAACAACTTTATGTGTCTAATGATATTCTGTTTGTTGGCTTGTTAAAACTGGCATCAGGAAAGTGGCTGAACAGTCACAGGGAGAAATTGTTTCTGTTGCTGTTTCAGTCTTTTAAAAATGGAAAACAGATGTTTCCTTCATTCTCTGCTGCCAAGCTCTAGGGAACCCCAAACAAGAAAAGCATCCCTGATGCAGGCAGTGCTGTGAAGCATATAACAACGGCAGAAATGGCAGTGTGGAAAGAACATTGTCTTGTGCAGCCTTCCTAGGTTGCCAGAGTCAGAACTAGTTTGGGTTTCTTTTATCTCTGTTTTTTCAATGTGTTTTCTCACATAACATTGATTGTCATGCTCTTGTGACGCAGAGGTTTTAAAGAGAAAGTAGCAAAAATGTTGATTTGCAACTAATGATTTTTTCCCCCTCAGATTTCTACTAGCTACACATTAATTCAACTTACCTCTTGTTAAGACTTGACATTTTTCTTCTGCCTCATCTCACCAGCTTTCCCCCCAGCCCCAACACTTTCAATATGCTAGCAGACTTGCAGGCAATGCCTCATGATTTTTTTCCCAGGGAACTGTAACCTTTCAGAAGAAAACATGTTTTAGCTGTAGTTAAAATCATACATGGTGATATTCACACTATGGAGTTTTCTGAGTTAATGAGTGCACTATCAGATCAGCACTCCTTGCAAAAGACACGTTCCAGAGTACTGTCATCAGGCAGCACTTTTCTTGCTCAGGTAGTACAAGACTGGCCTAAGGCACACTGACTTTATGTAGTCTACAGCGTCATGGTTTGCCATTATAATAACTCTTTCCATGTGCAGGGAGAGTGACTGTTTTGTTTTCGTGCTTCACTATAGCCTGAGCCTTAAAACTATATTTGTTTGCTCCATTCAGTTGTAGTTGTATTTATTTACTATAAGTTGTTTGAAACCCAAAATAGAGCACTGCTTTAAGTAAGTGGGAAAGCAGAATAAAACTGCTGAAAATGACACATACATGAATGACTTACGAGGAAGAAAAATTTAATTGTCATTCATCATTTTCAGGAGTTTCCTGTGGGGAACTCTTTTTTTCTGAGATGTCAAGAACATGCTCAAATAAATGCTTACCAGCCCCAGCAGACCAGATTACCAAGTCACTGTTTCCATGAAAGCAAATCCAAAATTCTAGATAAAGCCTTTGTAACATCAGACAAGGGAACAAGTGAATGCCCTAACTCCTCTGAATGCTGAAGTGGCTAACTTCATTGATTGTCCCGTCAAAGGATTTTGAAACCTCAAGTCATGGAAGTAGGAAAAAAAATCCCCAAACTGCTTGTGCCTTCCATTAAAAATGAAAGCAACAGGATATAAAAGTGAGTTTGTTGCAGGTTCAAGGTGCATATTCATTTTTGGTATGTCCAAGAAAGCTGTAAGAGACACAATGTCATTGGAACTTCTGTGACGTAGTCCTGTGCAACTGACAACAGGTGTTGTCACAGAAAACTGAGGTCTCTGTTGAGGTTGTTGTTGGTTTATGTGCTGTATTTTATCTTAATACAAATGTAGCATTGCTTGACAGCCTCAGTCACTCCAGGCTGAATTGCTGTTTGACCCCTAAGCTAGAATTACTGTGTGCAATTAACCCTTTATCTACAAGTCCTACGTGCAATTCCTGCAATTCCAAATACCAGCATCAGCATTTGAAGTTGTGTTTTAGTGTTTCAGGAATGATGCTTGGGAAGTGTTCCTCCCGTCTTCCTCAGTTGTTCCTTCCTTCATTTCAGTGTGCAACTGCAGCAGCTGTCTGGACAGACCTACCCATCAGCAGACTTAATTAGACCCACAGTTCACAGATTCACATAGAATCACAGAACGGTAGGGGGTGGAAGGGACCTGTGAAGATCATCTAGTGCAACCCCCTTGCTAGAGCAGGTTGCACAAGATTGCATCCAGATGGATTTTAAATACCTCCACAACCTCTCTGGGCAGCCTGTCCCAGTGCTCGGTCACCCTCAGAGTAAAGAAGTTTTCTGTATGTTGAGATGGAACGTCCTGTGTTCCAGTTTGTGCCCGTTGCCCCTTGCCCTGTCCCTGGGCACCACTGAGAAGAGTCTGGCCCCTTCCTCTAGACACCCACCCTTTAGATATTTATAAGCACTGATGAGATCCCCTCTCAGCCTTCTCTTCTCCAGCCTGAACAGACCCAGCTCTCTCAGCCTTTCCTCATAGGAGAGATGCTCTGGTCCCCTCATCATCTTGGAAGCTGTCTGCTGGAGTCTCTCCAGTACTTCCTTGTCCTTCTTGAACTGTGGAGCCCAGAACTGGACACAGTATTGCAGATGTGGCCTCACCAGGGCAGAGCAGAGCAGAGCAGGGCGGAGGATAACCTCCCTCAACCTGCTGACCACACTGTCCTTGATGCAGCTCACGATACCGTTGGCCTTCTTGGCCACGAGAGCACACTACAGACTCTATGGAGAGCTTGTCAACCAGGACTCCCAGGTCCTGCTCCACAGTGCTGCTTCCCAGCAGGTCAACTCCTAACCTGTACTGGTGCTGGGGGTTGTTCTTCCCTAGGTGCAATTCAGCCTCATTCTTATAGTTGACTGAAAAAATAACATGTGGGAATGAGGGTTAACTTGCATAAGAAACCAGAAGGAAACATCAATCTGAGAAGGTCGTTAATGTAACAGATGCACTGTGTGGGTGAGACACAGGGGCCTGGGAGGGCATGGCTGCCCACTGCCTGGTGTGGGTTGGCCGAGGGTCCCCCAGGCCCTGCTGGGCTCAACATGCTGCCTCTGTGACTGAATCAAATGTGGTGGGAAAAGAAAGGGCTACTGTTTGAAAACAATATTTCACACAAGAAAATATTCAGTCCTCCATCTCCCTTAGCCACCAATCTCCTAGGACAGGCTTTATGCTAGGTTCCCCCAAAGTGGTTCCTCGTAGCTACCAAGAGCTCCCTGCCTGGGCTGAGGCTTTCGGGCCTGCCAGGGCTGCGGGATGCGGATGGGCAGAGCCATTCAGCTGATACCAGCTGCATGAGCTTTCCCTCCACTTCCCTGAGGCTAAGGCATCTCCTCGGGGTGGACTCCTGGGCGTTACGCAGGAGGTCATGCAGCAGCCTCCTCAGTGGGTCACAGGGCACTCAGACGGAGAGGACAGCTTATTGCTGTTAGTGAAACGCAAATCCAAGGCAAACTCCCTGTAAACTTCTGGTTAATTAATCTAATAAAACTAAATATGATCACTGGCTTGTTAAAAAGATGAATTATTTGGCATTAGTGCACCTGTATGCCTGAAAAACGCATAAAATGCCATCCCTGTCAAAACCGAGACAGGTCCGCAATGTCTTGGTGATACTCCTGACCTGAATTTTCGATATCAAATATAGATCTTTGCAGTAACGTTTGTGACAGCCATATGCACAAAAATTCATCAGAATCACAGAAAAATAGAGCTTGAGGAATTAAAGCTGTCACCTAGCCTGAAAGGAGGAATAAAAGCAGCACTCGTGCTTTCTGTGATGAATTATTCACATGGATGTTGTCAGCCCTTTCCTCGCCCCCACCAGTAAACATTTCAAAGCTGCTGCCTCGCAGAAGGGCAGTTGGCTACAGACACTGCCCACAAAGGCAGTGGAAGTGGCAGCAGTTTCATTTGTGAGGGGCTGAAGACCCTTCCAGCTGGGTGAGAGACCCCCAGCCGGCATCACCCAGGCTGGTGACACCACCCGTTCCTGCTAACAGCGGTCAGCTTATTCGACTACTGCAATGGCAAGTGAGAGCGGTATCCACGGTCAGGGATCATAGCCAGGAGTGGGGTGAGCTGGGCTCGGGGACCTCCTCCGGGTGACAGATGTGTGGGCAAACCCACGAGCTCTTCAGTGCAGCAGATACATGGAAGAATCGGTCAATACTCACAAGTGTTCCTGCAGCTTGCTGAAAGAAGGCTTTTGTCATGTTGTATTTTTCGTGTGATAAAGCACTAACTGCATGCAGGGAAACATCTTGCTGTGAAAGGCAACGTGCTTGTCAGACTCCTTGGTTTCCTGGTACACAGAGAGGGTCAGTGTTTTCTTGTTTTGCCATTCTGGTGCTTTCATAATTCTGTAGGCTATATATCAGCTGATTTATAAATGTTCCTTTTGCTCTGCTATTTTATTTTTGAGAATTTTCTGCACACCTTATTGCTTTGGACCATCTCTTGTTTCTGAAGTTGCATTGCGACCTCCCTGTTCTCCTTTATGGCTTTACAGGAGATGGTAGTGTCTCTCCAGTGTTCCTCTCCTTCACTGCAAGATGGGCTGGACCAGGATGACACTGGCCTCAGAGCTCCTGCTGATTTGCTTTATCCCACGCTCAGCCAGAACAGAGCTTGTAGCACCTGACCTGCCCGGAAGCTCAATAGCTTTAGGGAGGCAACTCCTAACCCAGGCTGTAAGGGCATGGATGTCTGTGAAGCACCATGTTGTGAGAAAAAGTCCAGAAAAGTCATGAAAGAATTAGTAAAAAATGTCTTTAAAATAGATTAGTGAATGTGCTATCATTTCAGTGCCAATTTTCTCTGCAATTTTCCCTATTTATTTAGTCATCTAGACTTCTGTTACCCTGCTCTCCATCAGTTTCTTTGCCTTCCTAGACCCAGCAGAACCTGTGTATTCCTTAGTAAAAAGCAAGGCCAAACCCAACTTGTCTGCAGCTGTCTGTGAACCCCTGTTTACATCTTCTCTCTGACAGCATAGGACACTCTCTGACTCACCTTCTACATTCAATTTTTATGTTTTCAGCTATTAAATCATTATATATCTACTGGACTAAACTAACTTAGTCATCTTAATGCCCATATTTAATCCCTGTGCAAGTTCATTTTACCTAGATTTTGAAGGTCTTTGGATTATATTTTAAGACAGTGGCACAGATTATTTGAATATTGTTCTTGACTTGATTTCTGTTGAGTGCATCTGGGAACTCCATGGACAACTGGGATCTCAGGGAAACTGAGATTTCATTTGCATAAAGTCAGGGCTCCATTAAAGAGTGACATTTGAAGTGGTTTTCTGTTAGTTATTTTCAAGGAAAAAGAATTGTACAATGGGTAATCCTGGCGTTAGATGGTTTGTTATATTTGTTTCATAGCTTTTTTCCAAGTTTTATGTGGAGAAATGCTATATGGTTTGTAAGAGAAAAGAAATTTGCTTAGATAAAGCATGGTGTGCTGTAAAATGGTTCTCTTGAACATGGCACATCTACCAAACTGGTTGTGGCGGGTTGACCCTGGCTGAAGTCCAGGTGCCCACCAAAGCCACTCTATCTGTCCACCTCCTTAACTATACAGGGGAGAAAAGGTATAACAAATGGCTCGTGGGTTGAGATAAGGACAGGGAAAGGCTGTTCACCAATTACTGTCCCAGGCAAAACAGACCAGATGTAGAGAGGAATTAATCTAATTTATTACCAAGCAAAACACGGAGTAGAGCAGTGAGAAATAAACCCAAAACATAAAATACCTCCCCCCCCCCCTTCCTTCCTAACTTCACTCCCGATTTCTCCCTGCTCACCCCCCACAGCATCACAGCGGGACGGGGATGGGGGTTACAGTCAGTTGTTCACATGTTGTTTCAGCTGCTTCTTCTTTCTCAAGGGGAGGACTCCTCACACCCTGCCCCTGCTCAAGCTTGGGGTCCCTTTCATGGGAGACAGTCCTCCATGAACTTCTCCAATGTGAGTCCTTCCCACGGGCTACAGTCCTTCACAAACTGGTTCAGCGTGGGTCCTTTCCATGGGGTGCAGACCTTCAGGACCAGACTGCTCCAGCATGGGTCCCCCACAGGGTCACAAGTCCTGCCAGCAAACCTGCTCTGATGTGGGCTCCTCTCTCCATGGGGCCACAGGTCCTGCCAGGAGTGAATCTGTCTTGGAGCTGGCTGGCATTGGCTCTATTGGACACAGGGGAAGCTTCTAACAGCTTTTTGCAGAAGCCACCCCTATGGCACCCCTGCTACCAAAACCTTGCCACACAAACCCAAAACACTGGTGCAATGCTGTGTGTTCATTTAGGAGATATTTTTCCAGTAGTGATTCTGGGAGGTTGAAGGGAGGTTGAAAGGGAGGTCTGCTAATTTTTCCTCAGCATTCTTATGTCATTATATGTTTCCTGTTCTTTCAAAGGCTCTAGTATTAACATTGTTCAAATCCAAAATTCAGATCCAGTGAGGTAAGATGCCAGCTTCATTGCTGTTCAGCCAAAAGCTGAATTTGGATAAAAAGCCCTGAGGCAGCCCATCCATTTGGTTGTTTCCAGAATGATCATGCAGCAAATCTCAGAGACAAATTGTGACTGGCCAAGAATGCTCAATACCTGCATTGCAAACATACCACATGTGAAATGTGGCTGCACCACCACCTGCACACAATATGCTGTCAGGAAAAAAAAAACACCT
Organism: Psophia crepitans; assembly: GCA_013399095.1. Taxonomy (NCBI): domain Eukaryota; kingdom Metazoa; phylum Chordata; class Aves; order Gruiformes; family Psophiidae; genus Psophia; species Psophia crepitans. Next base: position 1,772 of record VWZZ01005370.1, on the reverse strand, counting down.
TCTCAGTTTTTATTTATGTGTGCTTCTGTTGTGTTCTTGGTGTTGGAGACCATTTTTGTGTTTCATGCTCGTGCTTGCAGGTCCTGGAGCTCTTGGTCAGCTCAGCATGTGTCTGTGCTTAGATTTGGGCTGGAGCGGTCAGTAATCCCCCTCTCTGTGCCTGCTTCTTCCTGCTGCTCTGGCTGCTTCTCCTGTTGGGTCCTCACCAGTGTTTCCAGGGAACCAAGCTGAGGCATGGTTCCAGCTGAAAAAGAACCTGACAAAAAAAGGAGTGGGCCAGTTCCCAACCGCAAATATCCACACAACCCAGAGATTGTTTTGGCAATGCAATGGGAGGGCATCATAAGGGTGAGCTGGCCCTCACCAGCTGGCCCCGACGGCAAGGAACAGCAGCTGCCTGGCTCACCTGTGACAAAAAAATGGATCACAGTGGGGTAAGGCTGTGCTCTACCAATCAAGATATTCTGCTGTGTCTGGCCATGCAGTATGTGAAAGACCTGGGCTGAGGTTGCAGGCTATAGAAGCTTCTGGGTCAAAAGTTATGCTGTAAGCTTGGTTTGTGAAGAGACTTTAAGGCAGGAATCAAAACTGTTAATTAATTAGGTCTATTCACAGGCCCACAATAGATGTTTTATTCTTTAATTAATTGCTGCAATACCAGGCTGTTCAGAGAAGGGGAGGTTTCTCCTTAAGTCTGAGCTGAACTGATGGTGAGCAGTCACCAGACCATAGAATCATAGAATTGCTTTGGTTGGAAAAGACCTTTAAGATAATAAATTCCAACTGTTAACCTAGCACTGCCAAGTCCACCACTAATCCATGTCCCTAAGCACCACATCTACACATCTTTGAAATATCTCCAGGGATGGTGACTCAACCACTTCCCTGAGCAGCCTCTTCCAAGGACTGATAACTGTTTTTGGGAAGAAATTTTTCCTAATATCCAATCTAAACCTCTCCTTGTGCAACTTGAGGCCATTTCCTCTTGTTTTATTGCTTGTTACCAACACGCACCTCACCACAATCTCCTGTCAGGTAGTTGTAGAGAGCAATAAGGTCTCCCCTCAGCCTCCTCTTCTCCAGACTAAACAACCCCAGTCCCCTCATGAGACTTGTGCTCCAGACCCTTCACCAGCTTCGTTGCCCTTCTCTGGACATGCTCCAGCACCTCAATGTCCTTCTTGTAGTGAGGAGCCCAAAACTAGAACACAGTACTCGAGGTGCAGCCTCACCAAAGTTGAGTACAGTGGGACAATCACTTTCCTACTCCTGCTGGCCACACTACTCCTGACACAGGCCAGGATGCCATTGGCCTTCTTGGCTACCTGGACACACTGCTGGCTCATGTTCAGCTGCCTGTTGACCGAGACCCCCAGACCCTTTTCCTCCAGGCAGCTTTCCAGCCACCTTGCCCCAAGCCTGTAGTGTTGCCTGGGGTTGTTGTGACACAAGTGCAGGACCCGGCACTCAGCCTTGTTGAACCTCGTACCACTGACCTCTGCCCATCAATCCAGCCTGTCAAGATCACTCTGCAGAGCCTTCCTGCCCTCAAACAGATAAACACTTCCACCAACTTGGTGTCATCTNACTTGGTGTCATCTGCAAACTTACTGAGGGTGTGCACTCAATCCCCTCATCCATATCACTGATAAAGATATTAAAGAAGACTGGCCCCAGTACTGAGCGCTGGTGAACACTGCTTGTGACTGACCACCAACTGCATTTAACTCCATTCATCTCAGCTGTTCAGGCCTGGTCATCCAGCCAGTTTT
>VWZZ01005367.1:0-13250 GCA_013399095.1 Psophia crepitans | reverse complement strand
TGGACACCTTCGCACATGCGCACAGAGCATTCAATCTGACACCCTCACCAGGGCCAAAAAAACTTTCCAATGTATTCATCATCATCAGGAGGGGTTTTTTTTCGGTTTTGTTTTTTTTTTTTTTCTTTTCTTTTTTCCCCCCCTATCCTCTTCTTCAGACCACTTATCTCTCCCCCCTCCTCTCTCCCAGCACCATCACAGCCTTCCCCTGATCTGCCCCTTTAAGAAAAATCAGCCCTCTCCGCTCCTAACCCTCTGCACACTGACCTTACACACTGGACAATATTTAAGGATCAAGGTGCCATCCTATAAAGAGGTGATTATCGTTATATTCTTATTCTTCTTATTGCTACTACTAAATATCAATGCTGTAGAGAGAGTTTGTTGACGGAGGTCATCTTGTAATTGTACTTTTATAGAAATGCTTTTGGTTTTGATCTGAAAAATATTTATTTACAGTAACTTTGCAATCAGTGTCTGTCTGTATTTTCTTCCACTTTACCCTTTTTCCTGTCTTGCCCCCTCCGGCTCGGGGGCTCGCCTAACTTTCAAAATAACAGGATTTGTGCTTTGCGTTCTGCCGTCATTTCTCGCGTTTTTACCAGAATATTTCTGCTCAACACCGGCGCTCGAAAGCCTGTGCTCTTTCTCCCCGGGTTGATTTGGCCGCATTTGTGAAGGTTTGGACCCAGAACGCGAACCCCACGCCCTCACTCCCCTTCCCGGGGGCCGGCGGTGCCCCCTACGCGGGGAGCGGGACCGGCCGCCGCCGCGGCGCCGGGGGGGGACCCGCCGGACTCTCGCCCCTCTTTGCTGTTCCCGCAGGGTCAATGTCTGTGGGGGGCAGTGCTGCCACGGCTGGAGCAAGGCCACAGGCTCCCAGAGGTGCATCAAACGTGAGTACCGCCGTGGGTCGGGGCGGGGGGCACAGGCCACTGCGGTCAGTGCCGAGGGGGACCTGTGGGGACCGTGCTGTTATCTGGCGAGGTGGTGGATCCCGACATCGGCTGTGGGCAAAGAGGTGCTGGCTGAGCTAAGGATCCCCACCTGCACCGCACTGTCTCGGTTAGCCAGCGTGCTTGGCCCAGCCCTTCTCCCACTGCATCGTGGTGCGCGGCAGTCGTTAACACTTCACTTTTCATCCCTAAATCCCTTCTTGCTAACCTTCAGCTTTGCTAAGGGACGAGCAGTGGATGTCTCTTATGTTTATTCTCAGTACAGATGGTGGGATTTTTTGGAAAGAGCTTTGCAGGAGTTATTTTTTTTTGTGAAACAAACATTTTTGGGTGTTGGGAGTTTTTTTGAACAGGAGGGCTTAATAGGGTGAAGAACCTGTCAGAGGAGCACAAGTGGGGAGCAAGGAATTGCCATCTACCCTCACTGTCCCTTCACCAGCGGCTCGTGGGATGATCCCGTGCTTAGGGCATGGAATTTTTGAAGCCTTGAAAAAGGCAGAAGAAGCAGGTTTGGAGAAGCTCCTGTATAGGGATCTCTAGAAAGACAAAATATGTGTGTAAAATTAAACACTGATTGAATCAATGCTATTATACTTAGGTTGTCCTTTCTAATGAGCTATGTGAAGAATCTCTGCTAATTTAAGCAGGATTCACAGTGACTGCAAATGGCTAAACCGGAGTGATGTTTCTGTGAGGTCATGGAAAACTGGAATGACATACTTCTTCAGGAAACCCTTTTAGGTATCAGCAAGATCGGGCAGATCTTGGAACATTTGGTTTTATTCAGCAGGACAGACTTCTATCCCTGACAGAGTTGGACGAAATATTACTTTCAAGATGCAAGCTCAGTTTGGGGTTTCTTATAGTGGCTTTTGTCCCTCTGTGGGATTTTTCACAATAGGGAGCAATCACATTTGTAATCCTCAGTAAGGTCAAGTACCTTTGACCTGCATGGCGTTGTTCCTAAGAAGCAAAGACTTTATTATAGTAGGCTGTTAAAGACAAAACTTAACAATTTCCCTGGCCAATTCAGACATGCATTTAAGGTTGTCTTCTAAATTAACATTTTCGGCTTAAAATACATGCTGCTGTGTTAGGTTAGTCACCTTTTTTGCTTAACACTTGCTACAAGTACTAGAATGATTTTCTTCAGCTTGCATTGTTTGAGATGGTATTTTGAGGCTAGTTACAGAGGTTAGTAAACACCTACCTTAGCTGAAAGGCTAATCAAAGTGAAAAAACTCTTCCTAATAATTTCAGGAGATTAAAAGTAAAAAACTGTATTTCAACTGGAATGCTCTTGGCAACTAATTTGAACAATTTTGAACAAAACCCAAACATTTTTCCTTTTGTGGATCTTTCTCTGTCTTCTAGTAACTTTTCTTTCCAGATAACATCAATCTTTTCTTTTTAACTTTTGTTTATAAATAGTTTGCTTTCTGTCCTTTAAGTTCCATGTCTGCAACTTCTCCTGTTATCATCCAACTGTTTTCTCCTTTTTGTCTTCTCTTTTTATTTATTCCTTTCTATATTTAGGGCCTTCAGTAAGGACTAAATCAGGCAACTAGATTTTTAGGGGATAACTGTGTAGAATCTCATTTAAATCCATGAATTCCTTGGTTCATTCATACAGTTATTGGAGGAATGGAGCAGCACATAAAGAGTTAAAAGAAAAGTAGAGGGGGTGTCTTTGACCTTTCTTTCGTGTTTTGTCTCTGATATTGGGCCTTTCTTAGCATTAAATATTTTTGCTGCCTTCTCTGATACCTCCCAGCAGTGGTATAATACACTTGGCTTGGATCTTCTCAGTTTTACCCCTGCCTTGGCAAGCCAAGGGAAGCACTAAAACGCACTGAAGCTGTCTGTTTTGTAACTTAGGCAAACCATGAGATAGCATTGACTTGATTTAGCTGTGGAAGGTTAGTCTCACAGTCATAAAAGCCAGATACCTCCTTTTCTTCAACCTCTCGATGTTCTTTTCAGAACAGAAACCCTATGATTGAAAAAAGTTAACCCCTTTGTTTCCTGTAAAAATAACTGATTTTTAAATTCAGACAGTGGGCTCTGTTTTTGAGTGGCTTATTGCAGTTGTGGATTAATTGTGTCACAGATGCAGGCACACCTGAGCTGACTTCATGTGGAGTCAGTTTGGATCTGTCAGGGTTTATTAGGCTCAGTATCACTTTAATAAGCTATTTGGCCTCTAGGGCCAGTTTATATTCTTTTGCATGGTGCAAAGCCTGAGCTAATAAACCCCAGACCCATACTGGCTCTTTCCAGAGCCGACTTCCATTTGTCTGCATTGTGCTTCCAGAACCAAAGTGCTGAGAGCCAGCTCTGATCAGCAAGGCTCATTAGCTCAGGTGTAATCCCAGGCAGGAGCAAGCACCACGTGTTTCTGCTCTGCTGCACCTGTGTGACTAAACCTGCTTGTAACCCACAGAAAGAGGGGTTGAAGGGAAGAGATACTGTCTTGCAGCCCAGGCTTTGTTAATCTCCCTGCCTCCCTTTCTCTTGGATGATGGTGTTTGCTAGCCTTGCTTTCTCATGCATGGGGCTATGACTGAGGCTGTCTTTCCCCTCAGGTGACTTCAGTCCCAGCTGGGTGGCAGCCTGGCTGGGAGCAGTGGCAGCTGCATTGCATTTCCCTTGGTAGCAGCACCAGGGGGTATGTGAAATGTTTCTGTGCAGATCAGAGGGCAGCATCTGTGTGTAGGAGGCAAGTGGACTTCTGAAGATTTTTTTCTAAATTTTAGTTGGAAGCTGAACAGCCTGTTGTGTTTATAGTATTCATGTCCTATTGGAAGTTGACGGTTTGTCCTCAGAAGGTGAGCTTCTGTTCTCCTATAAACTATATGTATGAGAGTCCCTGCTGTATTCAGTTTTATACGTACAGGCTTTTCCCCCTCTGTGCCTAATAGCTTTACATTGTAAAGTTTTACCTTAAAAAGTTCTTTTTCAGACTTGATGCAGTTCTTTGAGAGAAGTCACACCATTCTAATTAAAGAGATGAAATCATAAAGCTTAGTGTTAAAAGTATTCCGAATTGCTTTTTGCTGGGAGAATGTCCAGCAATCGAGAGTGACCTCTTTGAAGTGTTCAGAACATCCACCTTTGGGTAAAGACAAAGGTGGTAAAAATTCAACCACAGCAATAAACACCTTGGAAAGTTAGAAGCACATGAAGGCATTTATGGCAAAGTTTGTCTTCTAGTCATAGTTATCATAGGTTATAATCTGTGTAAGTGCAATAATAAGACACTACCAAGGCTGGAGGCATCATGTTTTGTTAGTACTTGTTGCATTACCAGAGTGTTGTACAAACATTAATTAGCTTTATAACACGGCTGTGAGGCAAGCAAAACCTAGAGTGTGGGTTTTTTGTCATTTATTTCGTTTATGGAAATTGAACCATAGATTAAACGCGGCCTTAGACAAGTTACAACAACTAACTGGCCTAAGCTGGAAATTAGGAGTTGCTGCCTCTCAACCGTGTGTTTATCCTATTAAAACCTGTTGCCTCCTGCTTTGTTAATTGCTACTAGGTTTCTATTAATACTGCTTCCTACAAAATATCCTCTTCTGTTCTGGTTTTGTTTTCTTTTTCTTAATGATTACAAGGAGCTGCTTTTCATGTTGGGAAGTCAAGAAAGAAATTACCTACTATATGCAGATCTGATGTCTTGAAAAACAATAGTTATTAGAACTACCCTATTCTAATACTGTACATTTTAGAAGTCTACTAATATGTTTTGCCTGGTGTATTAATATAAATTGTTTGTGAGTGTTCTCAATGTAAACTGGATAGTTTAAAAAATAGCATTGCCTTGAAGGAATTCTAACTTTCACTAACATAATGATGAGAATTAACATCTGCTAGTGGGAAGGAGAGAGTTGTCTGTTAATGGAGTACTGTAGTATGAGCTCCTTATTGCAGAGGTGTAAGGAAGGCTCGTAGGGCAAACAGGTGAGAAAGTGGATTTTGCAGGATTCTGCTTAGAGTAAATTTCTTAAATGAATTACTGTCTGTGTAGATACAGAAGTCATACGCGCCATCCTTGTCAATTAAGAGAAAAAGAATCTTGTGTCTGTCAGCTGAAGGTGTTGTATGTGTGCATGCAGGTATTCCGTGCATGGGAGTAAGTTGAGAATTTTGGAGTTAGAACTGGACTAGATTCTTTGCGTTTGGTCATGAAATTCTTTTCCTGTCTGCTGCATGCTCAGGCACCTTAGAAATGTCATTAGAAAAGAAGACAGTCTGTTGTCTTTTTTGTATTAATATATTATCCTGCTTATTTTCTTCTCTTTTGAAAGACTTTCTGGCTCAATATTAAATAAATGCATTATAGATAAACAAGGTTGAATTTGTTTTTTCAGAATAAGAAAATATACAACAGTAGAGTCTTCCTGCTGGTCAAGGAGGAGACTAGAAAGTTGGCTTAATACTTGCCCAGATGAAGGGTCCCCTCTGTTCAGTTCCTAAAACTGCATGGCCTCTGCTTGTGTACTGTTGTATAGGCTGAGCAGTCTGATCCCTAAGCCTCCAGAGCTATACTTCCTGCTGTTGCTCAGTTCACAGCTTTGTGAACTGCCCTTGTCCTGAAGGAGACACGATGTGCCCAGTAGTTCTAGACTCTGAGTTGTCCAAGACCTGGATGGAACATGCCCTAGGTTACTTCTAGCTTGTGGTCGTCAATTTTCTTAGGGAAGGTGAGGGAAAGGTTGTATGCTTAGGTCTTGTTCAGGTATAGGGATCAGCATCCAGACCTGGAAACTTGGAAGCATATGTGGGTACCCCAGTTTATATCTAAAACTCTGTACCACTAAATATTTTTAATATTGGTTGCTCAGAATCTACTCTCTCTCTCTGTCTTCAGTTCAGCTCTTGGAAATGGTAGTATCCAGGAGAGCTGTACTTCTCATCATTGGAACTGAGTACTTCAAATGCTTGCAGCTGGGCTTCATGGTTCCTGAGGCTTGTGCTTAATCAGTTTTGTGGCTTTGAGTTTTACCAAGTTATGTTTATTTACATTGTGTATACAAAGCCTAACTATAACATACTCTCCCCAAATGTTGTTTCTTCTTATTCTAAGACCATCATTTCAGTAAAAGCGGTATCAGTCTCCTTCAAATTATGTCGAAATCAAAACTAAATGTCTCAGTTTTAAAGACATAACTATTTTGACCTCATGAGTCCTGAAAAGGACCTATAGATTAATTCTTTTTAATCTATTCTTTGATGTCTTTTGAAGCGCCTCAAAATTTAAAAACTGAAAGCCATTACTTGAGTAGCTTTGTTTTACCTCTGTTGTGCATGCTACTGTAGTATGTAAATAAAACTTGAATTTCATATATCAGGAACAGATTGGCTTTTGTAGTGGGAAAGTTCTCTGTGGTAGTTCTACTCTGCTTTATTTTCTGCTTACCATTCTTGGGAATGGGGGAGAATGAGAGGATCCAGATTCTTGTTATCTTTGGCTTTGTCTGTATCAGTAAGCAGTGCGGACTAACAGGAGCCGATCTATAAAGTCTTTGGTTTTGATGTCCTGGATACCATGGTATGCGTGTTTCAGGGCTTAGTGTTTTATTTTGGACTAGGTGTAGTCTGGTCTCATGGAATGAATGCTGATATGAGGCTGAAATACATTAGGTGCATTCCTGGAGTGTTCACATTTTGGGTTTAGCTTTTATTATTTTTTTAACTTTTTTTCCTCTGAAATACAGTGCCTTACGATGGCCCCACAATGCGAAGCAAACCTTGGTGAGTGTGATTGATAAGATAGACTTCAGTGTCTGTCTCCTGGCCACGGATGGCAGCCAGCCTCCCTCCCGCAAGAGGAGGCAGTAAGAGCTGTGAGAAGATGGTGGGGAGCTGATAGCTGCTCCCTACTGTACAGACATGACCGTGCTGTGTGCCACTGTCACATTTTGCTGAGGGAACATTAAGTTCACAATTAGTATGAGGTGAAACCTACCCAGCCTTTTCCCTGTGAGCCGTTTGGGACTTTACTGGAAAAAAGTAAGGCTATAATGATACATAGTCTCTATTTTATACAAATGCTGCATGTGTGTATAGATATAAAACAAATAGAAAACTAACCAACCTTAAAATAAACTTCTCAAGATATTGTGCTCTGGCACTGAAGCAGACAACAGATCCATGGTGAACTTGTTCAGCTGATTGCAGCAGTTAGTGTTAACAAAAGCAGCAGCACCTGTAGGAAAGCTGTGGTAAATCTACAGTGGATAAAAAGTCCTGAACACTTCCTCTGTTAATACAGTATCAGAAGGAACCCAGAAAAATCTGATTATTTTTTTCTTTTTTTCCCCTTTCAGTTTTGTTGGCTGTTTGTTTTCAGCATGTAACTTGGAAGTGATGTAGAAAGCTGTGTGGGTCCTGTGGGGAGTGTGGTGTATCCAGTGATTGCACAGTGTTCTCCTGGTTCACAGATTGGTAGTGGTTGAAAGGGACCTCTAGAGATCAGCTAGTCCAATTCTCTGCTAAAGCAGAATCACCTAGAGCACGTTGCACAGGATTGCATCCAGGTGGTTTTTTAATATCTCCAGAGAAGAGATGCAGGATGAAAAATGTGTTGAAAGTGATTTGATACTTTCATACTTACAATACTAGCCTTGCACCTCTCTTCTGTATGGCTGCCCTTCCTGAGCATGGAGAAGGGAGGAGCTAGAATCAAGGCATGCTCTCCTCTCCTTCCTCTCCAGCAAAATGAGAGCAGGGCAAAGCGGACATGTGTCTTGGACCAGCGAGCCTCCTGGCCTTTGGGAAAGCAGGGCTGTAGTAAAGGGTGAGGTTCTGTACTCTGTGGGGCCTTGAGAAAGAAGCTGGGTGCAGCACCTACAATGATACCCTTTGCAGCCTCCAACATGAAGGGCTGCTTGTGTCAACTGATCCTGCCCTACAGCAAGTTTGGATCACCTGGGAGCTTCCCTCAGCTGGCTCCTCGTTCAAATGCTGCAGTACTGGGTGTCAGAGGATGATGGGTGGTTCAGGTTGTCAAGTGAGTCTGTTTTCTGTAACTAACATGGACTGATACTGGGTTGGGTTTGAGGTTTTTGCTTCAGTTTTTTTTGTTCTGCCTTTAAAAGCATCAGTACTTGACTTGTGTAGCCTAATTTATTCCTAGAAAATAGACCCTCTCCATTGACTACAGGAATCAAGCAAATGTTTAGCATCTCTCCACGTTTCCGACTGTACACAGAAGGGGAGTAAGGGGTTTTACGTGTTAGCAAGGCAAGACAGTCATTTAAATACAGAGCTAAAAGTAGTTCTGCTTGGCCATGTTCTTTTTTTTGTGAAATGTAGATAGTAATCCCTGCATAAACCTAGAGTTTTGGAGAGCTGCTTCCTAATAAAGGGGGATTGGTTTATGTCCTATGGCAAGATTTGTTTTCTCATAATTCAAATCAGTTTTTTTATTCTCTCTAGATGGCAGTTTAGGCCTGGATTTTCAGAGAAACTCAACTGAATGGTGAACTCTTGTTGGGAGTTGGTTGCATTTAGGAAAAAAATTATTGTTCTTGGCATTTTAATGACTATTATGATTAATAGTCTTTTCTCTGGTATTTCTTTTCTGTAACGCTTAAGTTGTCTGAATCCTGCATCCACTTAAAATTTTTCAGTTGTCCCTTTATTGAATTTTGCTTAGTTTGTTCAGTTTCCTGCACATTGCTTAAAAGTATTTTGTAATAAAATGAATGAGCACTGTGATGAGAAAGGTTAAGGGAGATCAAGAGGATTGCGGATTGGAGTGTTAACCACTCCAGCAAGCAAGAGCAACATGTAATATGTGAATCTGCTGGTTTCCGTGGTTTAGTCCATTCTGCAGTGACTGATTTTTATTTTATTTGATACTGAAACAACAGAATGTTCTACAGCGTGTGAAATGTTTGCACTGTCAGAATATGTATAATTATGGTCTCATTATAATTACTTTGTCTCCCAGATCTTATGGTCTAACTAAAGTATTTATACTATATAAACTCAAGTAAACACAATGTGAATGAAAATGCCAAGTGTCAAACAGCATGTTGTAATCTTATAACTGATTAAATAATGTGTCAGACACACAGACAAACTGGGAGGAGTGGCTGACACACCAGAGGGATGTGCTGCCATTCAGCGGGACCTAGATAGGCTGGAGAGCTGGGCGGGGAGGAACCTGATGAGGTTTAACAAGGACAAGTGTAGGGTCTTGCACCTGGGAAAGAAGAATCCCATGTGCCGGTACAGGTTGGGGACTGACCTGCTGGAGAGCAGTGTATGGGAAAGGGACCTGGGGGTCCTGGTGGACGGGGGGATGACCATGAGCCAGCAATGTGCCCTGGTGGCCAGGAAGGCCAATGGCATCCTGGGGTGCATTAGAAGGGCTGTGGTCAGTAGGTCGAGGGAGGTCCTCCTCCCCCTCTATTCTGCATTGGTGAGGCCGCATCTGGAGTATTGCGTCCAGTTCTGGGCCCCTCAGCTCAAGAAGGACAGGGAACTGCTAGAGAGAGTCNGGAAAAACTTTTTCACTGTGAGGGTGACAGAGCACTGGAACAGGCTGCCCAGAGAGGTTGTGGAGTCTCCTTCTCTGGAGACATTCAAAACCCGACTGGATGTGTTCCTGAGTGATGTGCTCTAGGTGGCCCTGTCTTGGCAGGGGGGTTGGACGAGATGATCTTTCAAGGTCCTTTCCAACCCTTGTGATTCTGTGTCCTTTTGCTGAAGTTAGGCTTTTGAAGTATTCGAGTATAGCTGCTATTCAGTTCTGATAAATGTTAGCATTTAGAGATAATATGAAGATATGTAGAAAATAATCTCAATAAAGTACATTATGTTGTCATTAGGTTAGGAGAGAAACTTGTTTTTTAAAAAAATATATATGCTAAAAACATTGCTTTTAATTTCCCTCTGTTGTGGTTTAACCTGGCAGGCAGCTAAAGCAACCACACAGCTGTTTGCTTATGTCTCCCCCACCCTGTAGTGGGGATGGGGGAGAGAACTGGGGGAAAGAAAAAGAAAGAAAGAAAAAAAAAAAGTAAGACTTGCAGTTTGAGATAGACAGTTTAACAGAACAGAAAAGGAATATAATAATGATAAAATAATATACAAAACAAGTGATGCACAGTACAGTTGCTCACTACCTGCAGATCACTGACACCCAGCTAGTTCCTGAGCTGCAATCCCAACCCCCAGCCAGCTTCCCCCGTTATATACTGAGCATGACATGGGTTGCCCAGGGAGATGGTGGAGTCACTGTCCCTGGGAGTGTTTAAAGAAATGTTGGTTCTGGTACTGAAGGACATGGTTTAGTGGATAATAGCTGGTAGGGGGATGGTTGGGCTAGATGATCCTTGAGGTCTCTTCCAACCTTAATGATTCTATATGGTGTGGGAATATCCTTTTTGGCCAGTTTGGGTCAGCTCTCCTGGCTGTACCCCCTGCCAGCTTCTTGTGCACTGCCAGCCTCCTTGCTGGTGGGGCAGTATGAGAAGGTAAGACAGTCCTTGACTGCTTGGCAACAACCAAAATATCAGTGTTATCAACATTATTCTCATCCTAAATTCAAACCACAGCATTATACCAGCTACTAGGAAGATAATTAACTATATCCCAGCCGAAACCATGACACACTCTTTCTTGGAGGTCATGTTTACATAGCCATCCATGCCAGTGTGGGAATGCGTCAGGTGTTTTGCTGTGGAGCACTGCAGAATTCCAACAGTGACACATGCTTTTATTTGAAGTATACTTAGGGAAGGAATTTCTGAAGACCCCGTATAATTGTGATAAAAATGAAGTTCCTGTGTAGGAAAACACAGATGGTTGCAATTCTTCTTCCATTAGTGGTGTAGAGGTCATATAGGTTTTCTGTAGTTCATGTCATTTGTTCTGATTATTTAGGTAATTTCAACTTTTTTTTTTAATAGAATGTTCTTACAACATGGTTGTCTCACCCTTGGTTACAAATTCCTCTCTCCTCCATCATCAATGAATGTATAGAATTGTTAGATATATTTCTGGTAAAATTCAACTTTTAAAAACTGCTTGAAGAAAGATACTCATATGAAGAACTAGAGCCCCAGAAAAGCATTAGGTGGTGAGCACCAAATGTTCCTTTAGTTAACTTTTGTGTTTCTGGTCTCGTGTTGCATCCTCAATCCCGGCAATGACTTAAGACTTAAAAGTGTAAAAGTAAGCGGTGAGCTAATCGGTAGGTGAATTCAGGAAACTATTATAAACTTTGCTCTTCTCCAGGATGTTGGCACCATATTCAGATTTTTGAGGGAAACTGGGATATGCCTCTCTCCTTTCAGAACTTACAGCATTTTGCTCTCTAGAGAAAGCGCTTCACTGCTTTTCTTTTGGAATCAGTGAGAGGTCATCACTCTGTCTTTCAACACAGCAGGAGTTAAAGGTGCCTTTGTATCACAACTTTTGTTTAGGATGTGCACTCAGCCAAGATGGGTTTTGGTTTGGCTTCCTTGTGTGTTTGAGGAATAGGAATCTTGAATTAATGAAATAAGAAAGACGGTATTTGCTATGCCTTTAACAGTATTCCTATGTTGCATGTAAAGGAACTTGAAATTTCTGCTCATGTCACAGTGTTAGTTTTTCCCCTTTCTGTAAACTTGGTGCATGCATCATTTCTTGACCATTTTGTGCTGGAATCTGAAGCAGCCCCACACTTAACATCTTTCAAATTACTGTATTTTCTATTATTTGTCTCCTAGCATGTGTTTTGCCTGGTGGGATTTATGCACTCCAAGAGAAGTTGATATGTACTGTGCCAACGTGCACAGAGGTAAAATTCGTTGACAGTCAGTGCATTCTGCTTAAACTGATGCTTGGCTATGTGTGGTTAAGAGGAGGGGGGGAAAAGTACGTTAAATTTTATGTGGAAACAAAAAGGAAAAATTAGTGGATGGGCTTACTAGAAATAACACAAAACTCACAACAGTGTTGTAGTGTTATCATTGTCTCAAAGTATTAGAAATTCAGGAATGACATTGAGAAACTTTTGTGGACATTTAAGTATTAACCAAGAGCAGTTGCTTAGTAAAAGAGATGCTTGAAGGTGGAGCTGAGGCTAAAAGGTGAGAAACTTGGGTGCAGGAAACTCTTGTTAGTTTCTTTTATTGTTTATTGTGAGTTTTTCACTGAAAAGTGAAAATTTTTGTGAATTTCAATTTTCCACATGATCTAGAGAGAAAAGGAAATAAACTTATAAATGAGATCCCTCCCAATTCAGCTCACTCAGAGGTGCATTGGAAGGGATTCTGTGGTAAGCTTCTATGGAGGATTAAGGAGCTAGCGAGTACTGGGAGTTCTTGAAAAACACTCTCCTGGAAGCACAAAACCAGCTCATCCCCTTGTGAAGGTAAGGGGTGTAGGTAGAGCAAGAGACCCCTTGTCTTAACTGCAAGCTTCTCAGTCTGCGCAAAACCAAAAGGGAATTATACCAGAGATGGAAAAACAATCAAATACCTGTAGAGAACTATAAGGGCATTGCCAGGGCATGCAGAGATGCAGTCAGAAAAGCAAAAGCTCGGCTCAGCTGGAATGGAAGTTGGCCAGAGATGTCAAACTGCAAGAAAGGATTCCTCAGGTATGTAAGCAACAAGTAGAAGGACAATATTGGCCCACTGTTAAGCAGCAGAGGTGACCAGCAATGCTGAAAAGGCAAACATTCTCAACGCTTTCTTCACCACAGTCTTTGCCAACAGCACTGCTGGACCCCAGGCCTTAGAAACAAAAATCCCAGTTGATGCAAATATGTATCTGCCATCAGTGAAGGAAGAGTTATGTGAACTATTACAGGAACTTGACCCTTACAAATTGATGGGCTCTGACAATATCCACCCAGGGGTGTTAAGAGAGCTGGCTGATGTTGTTATGAGGCTGCTGTCCATAATCTTTGAGAAGTTGTGGAGATCAGGGGACATTCCAAAAGATTGGAAGAAGGCTGATGTCACCTCCATCTACAAGAAGGGCTTAAAGGAGGAGGATTCATGAAATTATAGGCCCATTAGTCATACTTCAGTCCCTGGGAAAGTTATGGAACAAATGTTTCTGGGGGCTATCACAAGTCAAATGAAGCTCGTGATTGTGAAAAGTCATCACAGCTTCACCAAGGGCAAATCGTGCTTGACAAACCTGATCACCTTCTATGACAAAGTAACCTGCTTGGTTGATATGAGGTGAGCAGTGGACATTGTCTACCTGGATTTCTCCAAGGGTTTTGATACAGTTCCCCACAGTCACCTCCTACAGAAACTGATGTGTTACAGTCTA
>VWZZ01005366.1:0-17999 GCA_013399095.1 Psophia crepitans | reverse complement strand
ACTCCATTCACCACCACTCTCTGGGCCCGGCCATCCAGCCAATTATGAACCCAGCGAAGAGTGTACCTGTCCAGACCATGGGCCGCCAGCTTCTCCAGGAGAATGCTGTGGGAGACCGTGTCAAAGGCTTTGCTGAAGTCTAGGTAGACTACATCCACAGCCTTGCCATCATCCACCAGGCGGGTCACCTGGTCATAGAAAGAGATGAGGTTGGTCAGGCAGGACTTGCCTTTCACAAACCCATGCTAGCTGGGCCTGATCCCCCGGTTGTCACGGACATGGCACGTGATTGTCCTCAAGATGACCTGCTCCATCACCTTCCCTGGCACCGAGGTCAGGCTGACAGGCCTGTAGTTCCCCGGATCCTCCTTACGACCCTTCTTATGGATGGGTGTCACATTGGCAAGCCTCCAGTCATTTTGCCCCCCCTCACGAGGAAGCTGTAGGCCGCCATAAGGCCTCCCCTCAGTCTCCTCCTCTCCAGGCTGAACAAATCAAGGGAAGCATTTAAAAAATGAAGTATTCCAGTTTCTTTTGAACAATCAGCAACCAAAGCTACAAAAACAGAAAGTAACTTAAGCAGGATAAGAAGTAATTACAGGTAGTTGGAAGTAAAACTCAGAAATTAACTCAGAGGCAACTTCTAAATTACTAAAAAAAATACTTCTCATGTTTTTCAAAAATGATAAAGTGTTGCTAAAATCAGCCTCAGAAAACTATCTTTTTGAATATTCACGTCCATGGGGTAAGAACCTGGTGACTGAGTCAGACTTTCAAGCATATATTATTTTTCATAAGCATGTCAAGAAGTCATAATGCAAAATAAAGAGATAATTCAAACAGAAAAATCTTCTAAATAATGTATATGCTATAAAACAATCTTTTGAGATTTCAGTATTTTGCACTCCTGGGTGTTCTATTTCTTAAGAATGGAATTTTAGAGAGTCATAAAAATATATTTGAGTAACTGAAAATAAAGAATTAGAGACACAATGAATGAAAAAAGCCAGTTAGTCAACATACCCAAATATTTTGAATTTTCTACTCTAATTTGGAGCCACCAGCATTCCTGTATTGGTATCCTACAGTTAAATACGTTTTAAGGAAAGGAAAATAAAATTTTAAAAAAAAAAGGAATTTCATTCCTTTCTCCTAAACTAGTGCTTTTACCAGACTTTATATTAAACACTGCACTACAGAATATTCAAATCACAAAATTCTTCCATAAAAGATGCTGGAGAAACACAGTTCAATTCTGAAATGATGGTAGGTATTACATAACCAGTCTAGTGACAGATTTTTAATAAAATGTATTTTAGCTCTTCTGAAAGCTAGATACGTTGTAACCCATTACTGTACATTTATGTTATACATGGACAAAGGAGTAATCAACAAAATCATAAGAATGCATCCAAGTCTAGTTATGTTATGCAATCAGAAAATTTTCTAAACATTGTACCACTGGGTTTTTATGTGTAGAGCAACACCAACAATCATTCAGAACAATCCAGCAAATTTCAGATTAACAGTCTGAGAAAAAAACATTTTCTATATTTTACTAGTCTTCTGTTTTAAAAAGATACTAAAAGTCCTTATCCACTCAGTATATTGAGCCAACAGAAGCTTTGCATTGAGAATGGAGCCATAAAAAATGTTTAGCAATATACAATTTCCTTTGTCAATTTCTTGGTCAGTTGTTTGTTTTGTGTTTGGTTTTTTTTTTTTCTTTTTTTTCGCTTTTTTCTGTGATCCAATACATGAAGGAGTTTCCCAATGAATTTTTGAGTTCAATGTTATTGTAACTACATTATTGTTTGCTGTGGCTTTTATGGTGCCAGTAGGAATTTTCTTCTTCATTTGCTGCATGTAATTGATATAACATCACAGTGTGATGGGTAATTGCAGTGAACAAAACTATTAATTCTCTACCTTTGGAACACAATAAAGGAGAATGTTGTCTGTTTTTTTGTTGTTTGTTTTTTTTTTCTTTTTAATTTAAGATTATGTGCCAAATCCCCAAGGTACTAAAGAAAAGGGCTTTTGTTCATTTATTTTACCACATCTCTAAAATAATTAGGTAGAGAATCCAATTTTAACCTGAGTTACATAAGAATTCCAGCATGCCCTAAATGGCCATCCTTCCCTGGCATAGTTTAAATGCCAGGTGGAATAAAACTATTCCCTCATCCATTATGTAGAGGTGTATCAAGGACACTGTGATATCATCCATACTTGCAAGCATACCTGTCACCATTTGGTGTAATAGCCAGTTGAGATGTGATGACAGTGGCACTTTATTAGAGTAATCCATCAACTTCTGTTTCAGTAGATCCTTCTTTCTTCTAGCCTCAAACTAAGGAAATTGAAGGAAAAAATAAAAATATTAGCTTTTGTTATCATAAATGACCAAAAAAGATGACATTCCTTCATTTTGCTGTCCATAAAAAAAAAAAAGTTATCAGATTTTCCATATCATATGACCTGTTGCACTTTTATTCAATACTTTCAAATAGCAAACAGGACCCAAGATATTTTGAAAATAATTTTTAGTTTGTTTCTTTCCAATTTCCAGCAATATCTTTTCCTGGAAGATATTAGTGTTGGACCCAGAAAAACTGCAATTTCATCAGGAACTATTATCCTATTAGCACTAGCAATGTTTGATGAGGCTGTGTGAGAATAATTACATTCTCAAGGCTCCAGTAGTTTCATGGAACTAAAAGAGTGGTAATGGGATTGATGGGAACCTTCTACTCATGATGGAAAGTTTCTTTGCATAATTTAAAGTTTGATTTACTCCTACACAATTATGTATTTCACAGTCAAGATGAATGAATGCATTGAATAGATAAATCTCAGATTGTAACTGGCAAATAAGTTTCACAGCAAAATAGAGACACTCTAAATTTTAAATTACACTGAATATTCCGCAAGAACCATCTTCAGTGCTAGAAACCTGCAGAATACTACATTTATATTCCATTTATGTGTACGCATAATAGACAAAAGAATATCCCCAAATACTTTCCATTCATAATATGACCTGTATGAGGAATAGAATTTGGAATTTATAAACCCATAGGAATATATAGGGATCACACTTAATCAAACATAAATGACTTAGGGTGGGGAGAATGACAGGTATGTCTGTGGTTTTTGTTGTTCAGTACAATACCAAGAACAGAAGCAAATTAACAAGAGAAAAAAAGCGATGAAATTAAAATATAGCATCCAATATCATTGAACATTTGGGAAAAGTTGGGGTTTTTTTGGTCCAATATTGGACAAATTTAAGGAAGACCTTCTTTTCGGGATGTGCAAATAGACATGTATTGCACCCTTTCAGAATATGTAGATAGTCTCTGTGAAAGGAGTTACTTACATTTATGAGGAAACTGGAACTCATGACGAAACCTTTATAGATAAAGATTGGATCTTTTATAAACCATCCTTCCTTTCAAACTATGCTCTTTGTCTAGAATCCCACATTACTTGTCACAGTTTTAAGTTCTATTGACATAAACATATGCTTAAAGTTAATTATCTGAATTCAGGGCCATTGTCTACCCTTGCTATGTAGTAGGAGGAGTAATGAATTTGGGCTTCTGCAGCTTTCCTTACTTCTTGAGATGTTGCCTCCACAGATTTTGCCTAACTTCTTTATTATTAAAAGACTGAGTTTATGTTGCACTAACAGAGTCCCAGCTCCAGAAGCTCATCAAATGAGAGTTCTCTCTTCTTTTTATTTCTGATGATAATCAGCTTCAAAAACTGAAAAAGTAATGCTTTGGATATTCTTATTCTCTATTGCCCATGTTTTTTTCTAAAATTAAATAGAGAAAGAAAGAAAAAAAAAAAGAAATAATTAAGGGCTTAGGATAACAAGAAACTAACATTGTTCTCTTTATTGGGATCTGTCCTTGCACTCCAAAAAATTCTGGAGAGATTTAATTAAATGTTTCTGATACTATTTTCAGGTTTGAGATAAAGAATATTAATAGTTAGATTTTGATTACATTTTTACTGCAAGACTGGCAGCAGCAACTACAGGTAAAAGTTTTACTTTTCTGTGCTAAGGATCTTTAGATATCTATTATTGGGTCTTCCATGAATGGAAACCTTGGCTTCAACATTTACAGTGTGAGCTGGTCACTTAAATAACTTTATATGACAAAGTCATGATTTACTGTCTTACCTCCCTCTCCCTGGAGAGTTATATTTTTTTTTAATTTCAATATAACTTAAACAGGAAATTTTATGCAATATTTTACTTTCTTCTCTGTCTTTTTACCTTATGTAAGGTAATCTAAAAAGTCAGAACAAGTTTTTTTCAGAAATAATATAATGGATCCAGGTTATACAGGGAAATACAGTTCTGTTGCAATGGTCACCCCAAAAGAAGAAAATTAAAAGGTTTCCTTAGAACTGTGGACATTTCCAAGACAGACACAAGGCAGGAGGTGGCAGTACTGATTAAATCAGTCTTGCTTATAGTCTTCTGGTGACTTGTAGGGAGTAAAAAATCTAGGGAATTATTTTGTTGTCTAAACAAAATGTTTAGTGCCATTTCAAATGCCATAGGGCATCAAAGTCAGCTGCCTGGGTGTGAGACGCGTGTGTATTTACATAAGAAATTTTTGGATCAACCCTAGATGCATAAGTCAGAATTTCAGTTAATATTTCAGTCTCTGATAACTGATTCTCCCATATGATAGAAAACCACACAAGTTAAAGGTCCTTCTTTTGCTGGTCCACTAGTACATACTTTTTGTAATTGTTAGTAAAGTATGATTTAGGAGATTTTTTTAAAAACATTTTTATCTTTTTAAATAGCAAAATTCCCTCAATGATTGTTTACATTGCAAAGTGTAAGAGAAGGTATGTCTGCTTCAAATTTTATGCTTATTTGTGAGAGAGAAAGATTTTTTTTATTTTTTTTTCTCCCATGGACATGAAAGATTGTCAGTATAATATATAACTTATTAAATTTTGCACAGAAAATGTATAAACCTTGAAATATATCTTTGGAATACATTTTGAAATTATAAGAGTCACCTTGAGAATCATTTCACACTTGAAAAGCAATCACAGTGACCCATACTTAATAAGATGTTACTACTACAGCACACAGTCAGTTTAACAGGTGGCAATTTGAAGTAACTTTGATAAGGTTAGGTCATAGTTTGAGTGAGATAATCTGAGTTCAATGATAAATGAACATGCTGTGTTAACTGGTAGGAGCATGGGAAAATCAGAGCTAATAGACATTATTTTAACAAATTGCCATTTTAAATCACCTTCCTGAGGGTCTTTAAGCAGGATTTCATCAATTACATGCTTACAGCTCACATTAGCGATACACATTAAAAAATTTCCCACATGAATAATTTAGAAAAAAAATTGACTATCAAACTCCAGTGTGAGTTAGCTCTTGTCTATTTAAGCAAAGTTTTACTTAAATGATGCATGACATGCAATATTTCAAAAATGTTCCTTCTGAGATCATGAAGACAAGATACAGAAAAAAAAATTCTTGCATTGTTTCTATATTCTTTCATGTGTCTTACACTTTTCCTGTTGTTTAGTACTTTGGCATCTTTGCTAGGTTTGTTATTTACTTCTCAGGACTGACTTGTTTTAAAAAACTTACTTTCCAGTAGCATTTCCTTTTTGACATTTCCTGCAACGTGAATGAAGGCAGAATCTCTCTATTAAATCAATAGCATAAGAATGAAAAGTGGGAAAAAAAATTGTCAAACAATATTCAATAGAAAATATGTCATTTAATGAAACCCACAACAACTATTTTTCCTTCAATAACAGCAAATTCCAAAAGCTGCCTGGAAGAGAGTGTGGAATAAGTTTTACACCATGTGAAGATAGCTTTTTCCATTTTTCTTTGGAACAAAGTTGGGTTGTTTCACGATTATTTTTTATATTTTTTTTGGAGGGGGGAAGGGAGGAAATAAAAAAAAAGATCCTGAACATTTAACAAAGAATAAAATGGAAAGATTTTATTAATTACTTCATGCAGATCACATTTAGGAAATTTGAGTTAAGCTTCCTAGTGTTACTGATCCAGGAAGGAAATCTGGACTTGTCACAGCCAGCAGTTTCTCATTTCCCTAGGCTAGTCACTGTATCCTGACGTGGATCCCTGTTTGAAACAGTAACCTGTCAGAGCTTGTTTCAGGAGGTTATTTCAGAAAGAAACTGAGTCTACCACCCTGCATTTTAGGCATTTAGAGCACTGTGGAAAGATGTTGAACATTGGGAGTGTTTATTTTAGATACTGTAGGGGAAGAAAAAAACCAAAAAAGATTCTAGGCTAAGAAGAATATTCAAACCGTATCTTTTCACATTCAAGAATATAGCTATTCAGCTCAACACTCAGACGTGGTGACATCTAACCTTTCAGGCCTTCCGTAGCTTCCAGGTTGGAATCCAAAATAGCAAAGGCACTTAGTCCCAGATTAATTTCCAATCAAAGCACAAGAGTTAGGAGCTCAGGGAAAGAACCATTATTGCCACAAGGGAAGAATCATTGTCAGAATGCCATTATGCTGTGATTTATATTGAAGGTGGGATAATTCATTCTCTGGAGGGTTCTCTATTCACTACAGATAAAAGAAGTCTTCCACAAGCGTAATTCTGACTTCTCTGCCTTACTAGATTCCTAAAGTTAGGGTTCAGATTAATTTCTCCTAAAATACTATGTAGAAGTACACTTGATTTGGAAATGAGAATATCGGACCTAGGGGAACAATGGGTGAGAAGAAACCTAGATCTAGTTTACTGGTTATGCGATTTCATTTGGAATGAGGGAATCCTAGGTTTCTGATATCTACTTTTTTGATAGTTCAAATCATCTTGTATATTGAAGTGACTTAAATATATGAATTGGTCTACAATATTAAAATTCAAATTATTCTATATATTCTCCACAGTAGAAGCACTGGGCACTTACCTGGAGGTAACCCGAATGGCAAGGAAATTTAGCTACATAAATAACAGACTGTTGGCCTTGTGTAGAGATTAGTGATTCCTGGGCTTCAGCCTTTGAAACAAAAGTTGGTCACCTGTACAGCGCTCTATATTATGTCTTGATCCACACTCTCTCAAATGTGTGGTTTTTTGGATTCATTATAATTTAACTAGGAAAATCCATCAAATATTTTATACATATTTTCAATATTAAATAGTAATTGTTTTTTGTGAATGTAGTAGCAATAAAACAATTTTAACTACCATGGCATAATGAATAGTGTTTTATGCAGTAATATGTATTTGAAAATTGAAAGAGAAAATAAATGTTGGCGATGATACCTTCTTATGAGTTTATATTACTAATATAAAATAATGAGATAAAACTATATCAAAAGATTTTTTTAAATTAAATAAACTATTAAAATCAAACTTACATTTCATGTATGATTCCACAGAAAATGGTATTCCATTGTCAAATGAAAACACATTGTGTAATGTCATTATTTGCCATGAAATGGAAACCATCTAAATTTTGATCATCATTTCTGTAAGTTGTGTATCAGAGGTTTGGGGATAATTTATTTTGCTTATTGCTTTTTAAGTATTTTTACACAGGTTTTGCTTGCAATGATTGCTGAGATTCAACCAGAAGATATGGGAGGAAGTGTTAAAGGAGGAAGAAAATATTGCTTCCGACAAGAAATTATCCGTCAGAACATGTAGAAATGCAGATTCATTATAGTGGTCATCTGCATTTCCCTGTAGAATTCCCTGAAGAATCAATTAACCAGAACTGCTGCAGGAAAGATACTTTACCCTGTTGAGATTCAGAGAGAGAATCAGAAGTACTCTGAAAAATGAGTGAATTCACCTGGCATTTGGTGATCAGAATGATTTGTTTGTGTCTCTTTTGGAGCCTTAATACCATCCTGGACATGGACGTATAACAATAACAGTTCAACAGTTACCATACACAAAATATTTAATTAGTCACATTTCTTCCTGCATGAAGATGGTTAATAATTTCTAAATATAAATATGTTAATGAAAACTCAGTCAAGTCAGTCACATCTTTGTGGTATACCTGTTGTATACTTTTCAATAAAGTAAGAATCATAGAATCACAGAACATCCTGAGTTGGAAGGGACCCCTGATGATAGAATCATAGAATCATAGAATCATTAAGGTTGGAAGAGACCTCAAGGATCACCCAGTCCAACTGTCCCACCACCACCTGTTAATCACTAAACCATGTCCTTCAGTACCGCCTCTAACCTTTCCTTAAACACCCCCAGGGACAGTGACTCCATCACCTCCCTGGGCAACCCATTCCAATGCCCAACCACCCTTTCCGAGAAGAAATTTCTCCTAATCTCCAACCTGAACCTCCCTTGGCGCAACTTGCAGCCATTCCCCCTAGTCCTGTCACTGGTTATCTGTGAGAAGAGGCCGACCCGCAGCTCTCCACAACTTCCTTTCAGGTAGCTGTAGAGGGCAATAAGGTCTCCCCTGAGTCTCCTCTTCTCCAGACTAAACAGTCCCAGTTCCTTCAGCCGCTCCTCATAAGACTTGTGCTTCAGCCCCTTCACCAGCTTCGTCGTCCTTCTCTGGACATGCTCCGGGGCCTCGATGTCTTTCTTGTGGTGATCACTGAGTCCAACTCTTGACTCAACATAGGGCAGCTTAAAAGTGAAACCATATATGTAAGAGCATTTTCCAAACACTTCTTGAACACTGATGAGCTTGGGACCATAACCACTTTCCTAGAGAGCTTGTTCCAGTGCTTAAACAATCTCTTGGTGAAGAACAGTTTTTTCCTAATACCCAAACTGAACTTCTGATGCAGCTTTAAGACATTCCTCTCACTCTATCGCTGGACACTAGAGAAAAGAGACCAGCACCTTCTCTTCATTCTTTGTCATGAGAAACTTGTAGACAGCGATAAGGTCACCCCTCAGTCTCCTGCTTCTCTAAGATGAGCAAATCTAGTACTCCTTGTCTCCCTAAAAGAGTGTTTTATTAAAAGTTCTAAGACAGAAAAATACTCTTTAAAAATGAAGTAATTAAAAAAAAACCAACAAAACAAACAACAAAACCCCTCAAAATCAGAAATGATACATATTTCCTGTAAGCAAATCTCTTCTGTCTCAGTAAGGTGAATCTCTTCTCAAGGGTTACCATCAATCTTCAATTAAGCAGCTTACAAAACTGCAGTAAAATATATGCCTTTCTCTATGTCTCTAGGCAAAAAATTACATATATATATATATCTTTCATGTATCCCTTTCTGTGCATTAATTTAGAGTGTTGGCTATTTATTTGTTCCTTGTTCCTAATCTCCTTATCTTGTCACTCATTGTGGAGGTCCTATTGTCTGGTTCTCTCTCTTTTGCTCATCTCCTCTCACATTGAAATCCAGAAGCTTGTTACACTAATGCACAGGCAGCTGGTATCAGGGAAAGCAATCACCTTCCTTTCAAAGAGTTTCATCTGACCAAGAATACGGTAGCTAAGAAACTGCAAGTAGCTGCTTTCTGTTTCGCTGCCCATCCATACCTTTTTGCAAAAATTTAACACTGTCAGTTCAGAACAAACAAATTAAAACACCATCAGTCTGAAGAGTTAATCGTGTAAACTCAAACACATAATTTTCAGGCTTAGTTTAGCAGTATTTCTGAGAAACACATATCAGCAATCTTCTCATCTATACACATAGAATAAGAAGTACTTCACAAAATGCGTGCTGAAGCAAACATCCATCAATTGCTTAAAGTTACTCTACCAGAACGAGCATTAGAATAATGATGTTGGTCCTGAATTTAGAATAGAATAGAATAGAATAGAATAGAATAGAATAGAATAGAATAGAATAGAATCATTAAGGTTGGAAGTGACCTCAAGGATCATCTAGTCCAACCATCCCCCCACCACCTATTACCCACTAAACCACGTCCCTAAGTACCATATTTATTGCCATTTACATTTTTGTCCCAGAAGAACCCTTCATTGACTGACAAATGTTCACACTAACTTCTTTATTTTTTTCTTTTTCTTTTCCCCCCTCTAGTTCTGGACGTCAACATAAAGAGCTGCTGTTAGCTACAATGTGTCTGACGACTTCACTTGATAATGAAATACGGGAAGGTTAATATTTGCTAGGCACTAATCATTGAAATTGTATCTTCAAGTAATGAAACTTATGTCTAATTAACATTTTAAAAAATATTAAGAATATGCAGTTTAAATCTCACATTAAACAAATAAAAATAACAAAATTAGACAGCTATGATCCTATTGATTTTTCTTTCAGGAGTTTTTAAATGGAACATTGTCACCAAAAACCCGGGAATAAACCTCATAACACCAATGTAGTGTTAAAAGGCAGGCATTCTTTATTGCAGCGCTGGATGTGCAGGGGATAGCTCCACCCAACATGCATGCCAGATGATCACCAACACGCAGGTTATGTAGGACCAAAATATACATATTCATATTGATAGCTATGTGTATTCACACTCTTTAACTTGTGATTGGTCAATTCCTTACTCACTTCTATTTAAAAACACAGTACATCTTAAATTCATTATGCATGTTTAGTGTGTAGGGGTCTTTGAGGGGGGGTTTCTAGTAGTCACCCGTGTCCACTAGATGACCCTCTCCTTGGACAGTCGCAGTATTACTGCTGTCCCATATAGTGGATGCACTTGTCCAAAATGACCTACTTGGTAAGATTAATATCTCCAAACCTATTGCCTGGTTAGGTAGGGACTGTACAAGGAACATAGCAGCACCGTTCACTGCTATGGTCCGTTAGCTTCACCACCCATTACCTCATCCACCGTTCCCTGTTACCTTGGTTACAAACTAATTATTCCAAAGTTTCTGTCTCACAGTTTCTATCACATGGTTGCAATATGGTGCTGGGAGGTGAAATACATGGTTTAGGGGGTTTGGATTTTTTGTTTTGTTTTTAAAGACATTTCTTTTACTTTAAGTTCATTCATTTTATACTACTGATAATGTCATTGGCCATCCTATGAGCAGTTGCTTATCTCAAATTATAATGTAGCTTCATTACTGATGTATTTTAATTTCTTCTTCATTGTTTGTAGTATAATGCATCTTGTGCTAAAAATATTTAGTTTTCTTCATCCTTGTCTGTCACTGCCTTTTAAGAAATTCAGTAATTTTCTTCAAAATAATATTTAAATGTATATATATGTTCTATTACCCCAGTCTACAAAATTATTTTCTCATAGTCTGTGTATGGGTACTGCTATGAGTCTAATTCCTTGCTTTGCTGTGCCATTTAAAGAGTATCCCATATAAGGATGTAATGAAGTTCTCTTGGACATATGTTTTCTGGTCCTTTCCATCTTGTCTCCAGGCTGTACTGAAAGGAAGTCATAAGTCAAGAACACTTTTTTTCCAAACAATGCAATGGAATGATGGAGGAAGAGACTTAAGGTTCAGCCCCAGCCAGCAGCTGAGCACCACACAGCCACAGCCGCTCACTCACTCCTTGTTGGAGGGATGGGGAGGAGAATGGGAAAAACAAAGGGGAAGACTTGAGATAACAACCATTCAATGGAACAGCAAAGGGAGAGGGAAACAACAACAAACCAGTAGTAGTTATAATGGGACGTAAACAAAAGCAATAACAAAGAGAGCAATTTACAGATCAAGGATGAACCCAAGGACGAGACCTCAGCCCACACTCCTCCACATCCTGGGGCAGCACCGGCCAGCCTCTCTGTGGCCAGCCACCTTTTATGGGGAGCATGATGTCACATGGTATGGAATAGCCCTGGACAGCTCGGCTCACCTGGCCTGGCTCCTTCTGAAAATTAACTCTATCCTGGCCAAAGTCAGGACAAGACTCCAGTATTTTACTGGATGTGGAGAATAACTGATGAACAGAAAGATGGTAATGTCCAAGACGATAGATCATTTCTCTTATATGCTGTCTAGCTCTTTTCATGTATGCTCTGAATTGTATGAGAGAAATATTCAAGCCTAACTTCAGGTACCTTCTTAAGTAACCCAAGTCAGAAGCCTAGCTGCTTTAGGTTTGGTATATCATTAATAGAACTTTTAAAAAGCAATTTAAATCTTGAATTTCAAGCACTCTGGTAGCAATATTAAAGATTATGCCTAAGCTGCATCACTCTTAATTTGATTTCTTAAGTTGGTCTGGCAGCAATGCTGGACAATAAGGAAAGTTCAGCTTGAAGAGGTAGTTGCTCCATGAAACCCTAAAGACTGAGAGTGTAATTTATGGTGCAAGGTTCACACTTTTCCTTCTCTGCCTCCAATTGCTGTATAAATTAGCATAACTAACAATGAATTAACTTCATTCTAGGTGTGACTCATGGGAATGTGGCACAGATCAGAGTACAAAGTTATGATGTATGTTTTCAAGGATACCTTGATAAAATGCATCCTACTGCATTCAGTCAATTCACATCATGATGCATTCATTATGAAATAATAGAACACATCCAGCTTTGTGTCTGAGGTATCATAAAAATTCAAAAAGACATAAAATACCAAAGTGCTGAAGTGTTTAAATTGCTTTGAATTTTCAATCAACCTTACTCATCAAATGCTTAAATTACTATGACAAAGAATTAAGTGAGTAATTTTAGAGAGTAACTGACAATGATGGAATAGTTAACTGCCTCACCAACCAATAGATTTAAATGCATTATGAATGGGTGAATCTTGAAGAAGGGACCAAGATCCACCCTAATAAAAAGCTTACAATTATGTGAAGAATTACCTTATGTGAGGCTTTGAAGAAAAGAGAACAGTGACTAAACAGAGTTCACAAGATTTTATATGCTTTGGATTTCAGTGGGTCCACCAGAAAGGCCAAAACAATATCACCTGAACTACAAGAAGAGGCTGATTCTGACCATAAAAGGCATTCTGGAAGAGTAATGGGATGAGAGAATACAGACTTCCATGTGATACATGCACAATCCACAAAACTCAAAGATCTTATTTCATTGTGTTTTATTTTAAGCACTATTATATTAGTCATGCAATGTGAATCATGCCTTTGCTTAAGTAACGTGATAATAAGATTGTCTTCACACACAAAAGGGAACACAGAGGAAGAATGGCAGGTCATATAACCTGAACAATACCCTTGCCTGGTTACCAGGCCCACCACAAGAGTAGCCCAACTCAGGCATGTCATCAGCCCCTAAAAGGCACATCTTCCCACACGCAAAAGGAGCACAGAGGCACAGTGGCAAGTAGGCTAACCCCAGCATCACCATTTAGAAAGCCCCTCCCTGGTCTGTCCACAGAGAAACTCAGACCCCATGAGTCACTGGCAGCAGCTCTCCAAAGCACTTTCTGGACTATGGAGGGTCACTGTATAGAGTTATGAAACTCCTTAGAGGATGCAAGGGAAGAACACCTGGGGATTGTACAAGGTCTGTTACGGGATGTTAGTGTAGTAACCGAAGACAGGGAAAAGGGATGGATCAAGTGACCTTCTACGGTGGAGTAACTGCATCAGTGGACAAAGGAAGAGCTATGGATGTCATATACCTGGACTTGTGTAAGACCTTTGATATGGTCCCCCACAAGATTCTTGTCACTAAGTTAGAGAGATGTGGGGTTTAATGATGGGCTGTTGGATAAGGAACTAGCTGGACGGCCATGTCTAAAAGAGTTGCAGTCAATGGCTCACTGTGCAAGTGGAGACCAATAATGAGTGGTGACCATCAAGGGTCTGTGCAAGGACCAATACTTTCTATTATCTTCATCAAAGACACAGAAGCTGGGATAGATTGCACCCTCAGCAAGTTTGCAGATGACACTAAGCTGAGTGAGTCAAGGGAGGTGATTTTCCCCCTCTCCATTGGTCTCGTGAGACCCCAAACCTTTTATCATGGTCTGTAGTAACAGGACAAGAGGAACAGGATTAAATTAAAGAAAAAAAAAAAAAGGTACATTTAGATTAGACATAGGGAAGAAATTTTTATGATCATGGTGGTGAGCCACTGAAACAGGTTTCCCAGAGAAGTCATGGATGCCCCATTCCTGGAAATGTTCAAGGTCAGGTCAAACAGGGCTTTGAGCAATCTGACCTAGTGGAGGATGTTCCTGCCTATTGCAGGCATGTTGGACTAGATGGTCTTTAAAGTTCCCTTCCAACCCAAACCATTCTAAGATCTTAGCGATTTGTGGAGGAACAAGTGTGGCAAAAATCAGAAGGAATGAGAGGATAAAAGGACCTGTTTCTTGTAGTTGGCTGGTCACTACACTTGTCTGGCTATGCACAACACAGTCTGTCTTATCTTCTGATTAAACTCAATTTCTATTTTCCTGGGTGAGGGACTGTCTCTTCTCTGTGTGTGTGCATGTCTGTGTGTATGGGGGTCAAACTGCTATTGGATGTGGTCAGAGCAGGGGTCTGTATGTTGGTGGTGTCAGCACCTGGAGTGAAGGTGGGTCTGTGAGTGAGTGAGTGTGTGAGTGCTACTGAAAGGCAAGCTAGATTAGCTAGCAAGGATGTTAAGTGGCCTTGGAATTCTCAAGATGAAGCTTTGGGAGGAACTGGTTGTTGGATGGGTATCTCAGTCAGCTGCTGGAGAGACTGTGAGGTCTGTGATTCTCTAGAGTGACATAAGTGTGTCTGTGTGCGTGCGTGTGTGTGAGAGAGAGGGGCTCTGTACAAGCACTGGAGTGTGGCTGCAGCCTTGGGGGTTCCTATTCCAGGTTCCAGAAAGTGGGGAGACTGGGATTCAGGTGCATCTACTGGGGACACTGGGATACCGGGTCAGCTACCGGGCAGCCTGAAGATCTGAGCCCAGTTGCTGGAGGGATCCACACTTTACTTGTGTGTGTGTGTGTGTATGTGTATGTGTGTATTTCCCAATAACAGGTCTTCATCCTGCTCAGCCAGACAAGGGAGCAGGATAAGACCACTGGTGCTATTTGTCTTTATGCGAGTGTGGAGTGTTTGTGCTGATCTGTGTGTCTGGCCCTGTATATGAACATATAAATACAGATGTGGGTGTGAGACTACTGGGGACGTCTACTCAACCTCATTACTGCTTGTATTTGTGGGCGTGGGGCTGCAGCAACCTCACCTCCCTTGTGCTTCTGGATTTTGTATCTCCCTAACACTTTTCTTTCTAATCCTACAAGACAGGACCCTTGAACTACTCTTAATTTAGACACCTCCATTCATCACATAAAATAGTATTTGATGAATATTAGCCTAAAACTCATACGGCAAGATGAAATATAGAAAATCAAAGTCAGATCTATTGCCTCTGACAATAAAAGAAGATATTTAAATTAACAGAGATTGTATTTTCCCTGTCACTAAGAAAAAAAATTCTTGATCTTGTTCTAGTATTTTCATATATATTTCATTAATAACATTAGTTATTGCCACTTCAGCTCACTAAATGTTGGGGGTTTTTTGGTTGGTTTTTTTTGTTCATCAAAATAAGAAAGTGATACTTATTCTCTTTCTTGGACATTTGGAGGTATAATTAACTCTTCTATAGCATCCAAATTGTTAGGACAACAGATTATATTGGTGGAAACCATGTCTATCACATTACAAGTATAAACTTTTAATTTAATTTTCCTTGCTGTTGTAAATCTAAGTCAAATCTGCATTAGTATTTTATGTATTACACCAAAAGTGTTCAGATCTCACTCTCTCAAGTTCTAGAAATTATCCAGCATATGTGTTTTTAGCAGATAGCTGATGATCTGGAGGAAGTGAGTATTTACATCTTGGTTGCAGTGTGTCACCTTTCTGCTTCAGTGCATTGAGTAGCTTTAAATCTCTTAGATCGCATCATCTTGTGTAATGTCAGCTCACATTGGCTTTTCTGCATGACACAATATAACATGATGGGTGGTGACACAGAAAATGTAATGCAGTGTGACACATCAGGAATGCAAAGGGTACTGCAGTTGGATAGTTGGTGTCAATTTAGATAGGAGGCTTGAAATCCAAAATGAATCTGGCAGACACTAATGGAGTGAATGTTACAGTAACTACTGTATGTGTGAAACTGTGAATTCTGCAATTCTTCATAGTACATCGAGCAGGTGGAGAAATAAAGTCTGAAATATTAGGAAGAGTGATTATTTCTAGTTGACGTAGATATATGGGTTTAAAGTATACTGAAAGTTGATACATCGCAAAATGTCCCTCTCCCAGCCTCTTAATCCTTTCTGTAATTACTCATTTATTTTAATTTGTTTTCTAAATGGCAGGCTACCCCCTTCACCCCAAGGAAAAAAAAAAATTACATGTCTCTGTTGTGTTAGATTCTACCAAATGTAATAATGTAATTTACATCAGAGAGTCATATGCAAAATGTATATATGGAAGAGTAGCACCCAGTTATCCCAGAGAACACTTTTAAATACTGAAATCCTTGCTGCTTAACTGTTTGAACACACCAATGAACTTCCTACCAGATAAATCTGCTGTGGCAGTAGAAAATCCTAAGAATTTTATCACAAGATATTCTGTGTCTTTCAGGCTGTGGTCTTATTTTACATAGACAATGAAGTGTAATACTACTGTATTCGATTAGGTTATTTTTTAGGATAAAAAAAGAATAGAAAGTACAAAGAAAAAAGAGGAGTAGACACAAGAGTACAAAATATCTTGTTCCGTAAGTATCAGATGACTGTGCAGTGATGTGAGAAGTTTCTGAAGTTTTGGTTCATTTTGTTCTCTTGTCAAATCATCTGTAGAGCTGAGACTCATTGTCTTGTTCCCCTAGGCAAGTCTTTTTCTTTTTTTTTTTCCTTTTCCTGTGGCAACACATTTTCTACCATGTTAACTATTCCTATGGTTCAGCTCTTTTACAGGGCAGGGACGCAATAGTTTTCCCAAAAGATTAAAAGTATTTAAAACTATTATAGAACTTTCAAGTTTTCTCATAACCTGTGCTCCAAAAGAGGAGAGAATTTATAAATGTGAATAGCTACTGATTTTCTTCACCATTAAATAATCTGTGATCAGAGTCTAGAAAAACACTAGGTGGAAAATGCAGTGCTTTCATCTTTGGAGTATAGGAGAGGAAAAGTCGGCATGTGGGACAGGACTTCTTTAGAGCCATACTTAATATTTGAAATGAAATAAACAAACACAATCTCAGAAAGTCACTTGTGCAGGACAGTAACTCGTGGGATATCACAAAGTCTACTTTTCTGCTGGGAAAATGGAAAAAAAAAAGAAAAAGAACTAAAACTGTGCTATAGAATAGAGCTGAAAAGTAGGGTGCAACAGACAGGGGTGATGCACTGTAGCTGATAAGCCACGAAGAGAGGTTTAATTCTTTTTTTGTACTATATAGTTCTAGCCCTTCAGCAAAAGATATTTTTAGTGATAACTGCTACCCTCCTCCAATGATTCTTTCTTTTGTGACTCACTTTTTTTTTTTACAGTTTATTCCCACTAGTGTAATAGGACAACTTTAACAGTTAGAGGAAAAAAAGAAAAAAAATCCCCTTTAAGTGCTTTTACCAATATTTCAAAGGCAAACACCACTGCTTCACTGTTTCTGAGAACAAGAAAATCAACTTTACTGCCAGTTTCACCAGCAGTGATTTATTCCCTGCTCAGCTTTTGCAGTTGCCATTGTTTCCCATGAAGTTAGAGTAGCATGTAATTTTTGCAAAATCACATGCAATGTTTCCCGGTGGATGCTATTTTCCATCATCATTTTGACAAGATCAATACAATTATGTTTTATAGATAGACCAGAAAAAATCCTAAAGATAAATTTTAGGGCACAGTACTGCTCAGCAGCAGATCATCCACAGATGGTGATGGTGAGTAAGATGTTTAGCATCACTCACCCAAAGAAGGGTATTTACAGCCTCATGGTTCTCTGTAGGTCCCCCTTCTGGTATGTCATCAGCTTGTTCCCTGAGGCCCTCTATTGAATATTTCTGGATCATTACTGCAATAGCAGCCCACTGCAATCCTTTAAAAAGAGTCATAGAATCA
>VWZZ01005362.1:89994-147685 GCA_013399095.1 Psophia crepitans | reverse complement strand
GCCTCCTCTGTATCCTGGGTGACCAGGTCATCTGTTTGATTTTGAAGGGGACCCACATTTCCCTTCCTCTTCCTTTTGTCACTAATATATTTGTAGAAACGTTTCTTGTTATTTTTAACATCCCTGGCCAGGTTTAATTCTGTCAGGGCTTTGGCTTTTCTAACCTGGTCCCTGGCTTCCCGTACAGTTTCCCTGTATTCCTGCCCTCGCTTCCACCCCCTGTAAGCTTCCCTTTTTCATCTGAGTTTGCCCAGAAGCTCCTCGTTCATCCTTGCAGGCCTCTGGGCGTTTTTAACCAACTTTTTCTTTGTCGGGATGCATCGCTCCTGAGCTTGGAGGAGGTGACCCTTGAGTACTGCCCAGCTGTCTTGGGCCCCTCTTCCCTCCAGGGCTTTGTCCCACAGTGTTCTAGCAACCATTTCACACACCTTCTCTGCAGACTAAGATCAGAAAAGGAATTGTGTATGTGAATTAATGATAGTATGAAGAAAAAAAAAAATATTATTGGGATAGAACTTGAATTTGGGGGATCCTGTGAACGTTTTAAAAAATCATTGTATCTGGTTAGTCCAGAAAGAGCAAAGTTATCACTCACAGGAAATACTGATTTTTATCTGAAAAAATATTTCTGTAATATTTAGCTAATAGTAAAACAGTATCTTCCACAGATCACTTAGTAACTCCTACTACTAAGGTGGTTTGCAAACACATAGAGCACACTTCTTAACCCAGTCCCTAAGACATACATAGAGGATTAATACAGTCTCTTTAATCTTTTCTTCTACCAAATTGATTTGCACCCAAAAAACTCTATAAAACCAAGACATAGGTCAGGTTAACTTTCTAGGATTGCAATACTGTGTGTGGGTTTTTAGAGCATTTAGTTTGGCTTTGATTTCTTCTGTGATTTGGAGGAAGGTGTTTCAGAGGAAATTTTGAGGGGATGTGGATGTTGAGTCAGACTTCTGTGACATTATTCATAGCTGTTTAATATTTTAGTTAAAAATGTTGTTGTGTGACTTTTTAGGACGTTTCCATAGTTCATAGCAATTGAAAAGTATAAATCTTAGTTTATTGTGGCAAGCATCAGAAACCATATTCATACGGTGCTGTTACTGAAACATTAGAAGAAGATGTGAATGGAATGCTAAGGTGAAATGTTGTAAAAGTTGCAGTTTACAAAGCTGTCTCAAGGGCTCCTGCACCCTCATTGCCAAGGGCAGTGTTTCACAGTGGATTCAGCCTCAATAGAAACTTTCTGCGACATGGTTTCAGAATGATTCTATTTCAGATCTAACAGAAGATGAGAATATTTCTACTTGGCTTGTTTTTAACTAAAACTGTTCTTCATGGACCATGATCTGTTGCTAACTAATGTTTCGGCATTGATAGCCATGAGATTTCAAGATATGCAGGCAAAGGAGCTGATAAGAGTGGATTTTAGTAGAGCCTTGTCTCAAAATAGGTAAATAATATGTATAACAATATGTATTATAATATGTATAATAATATTATTATATTGTATTATATTACATATAATAATGTGATATAATAGTACAGTTTGCCCATGTTTGTATCAACTCAAAAAACCTGATTAATGTGTCCCCACCCTTAGGTAGCAATTGTCTTTTTATGATGTGCAGAAATCAGATCAGGGGCTACTGCTTTGAGCTTCCTCCGTTGGCCCAAGCTTTAACACTGCCTGGGGCTAGTAGAATCTGAGCAAGTGACACGCATCATTGTGCAATTTTTTTTAATTCATACAAAATCGTTAAGTTTTGAGATGCAAAACCATTGATTTAGTCCTGCAAGAACTTAGTTATATTTTGCTGTAAGTTCACTGTATAAACTGTGGCTTCCTCTTTGAAATGCACATCTAGCAGAATCTGATCTGCATTTTGTTTTGTCAGTAGCAGAATACTAAAAACTGTATATAAAAGATTTCTACTGTAAGTAGTATGACAGTGTTTGGGTTGCATCCACTTTATTGTTATTATTTATCACTGCTGGCAATGGCTTTGTGTAAATTTTGTATAAATTGCTTAGAACCTATGTTCAAAGTTACATGATTACAAATTTAAGCACTCGTATTTCCTGCAGATTGAGCATGTTACAGGTTTTTTTCAATTAAAAAAATAAAACCTATGTTAAAAATGAGTGAAGCTGCACTTTCTTTCTTGTACTGTCTGGTTTGGGTATGTCTGGCTGTCACATGGCTCCGTGAATGACAACAGAGCAGCAAGTCGCCTTTATGCAGTGATTGCCCTCACTTATTTCAGGTCTTAGTCACGGTGTGGCCATATGGCCAAGGACACACTGGAGATGATGAAGTGTGTTGTTACAGCTCTGCCTCAGCAGGCTAACTGTTCCACTTCCCTAAGAGACAGGTATATTTTTGATGATGAAGATAGCTGACATCTTGCCACACATGCCTTCTGTATATAACACGCTGCTTTACTGACCAAAAGTGACATTTTTTTTAGCCAGCTAGCGCTTTGGAAAAGCACAGTGCAAATAAGAACAATTAGCATTTTTGGCAACTGCAGTAATCACCATCTTTCTGTATTTACTGAGAAGTCCAGGCCAAGACAAATAACTGCCATTTTTTTCAATTAAGAAATTCACAAATAAAAACCTTTTCCTTATGCTTTTTAAAATCATCACATAATGAAAACCTAAATATCATCTCCTGTTGTCTTCCAGCAAATGGAGCCTGGAGCCACGGCGAAAACCTGCAGTAATCTTTAATGCAGTGAATAGTGGCAGAGCTGGAAGGCAGTGCAGCGCGGCGCTGGGCTGCCCACTGGGGCCAGAGGCTGTTGTGCTTGCTGTCAGCTCCGCGCAGCCTGCCTGTACCCTCAGCCCCAGCTCGTGGCAGCTGCCACTCTTTTTTTAGTGTCCTTGCTGTGGTCCTGCAGATTACTCGTAGTAGACATTAGCCTGTGTAAGTGCACATGAGCAAAATCTTTTCTCTCCTTTTTTAAGAGATGTCACAGAACTCACGTGCTAATTGTGACATTTTTTCAACATGCAAATCCCAAGCTCTCCTTTGGGGTACAAATCCCAATTAGGTACCACAGTGGGGGGGTACATAATTGCTGGCTGTTATACTCATCAAAAATTATGCAGCTATTTCTGTTTGAAACACTGGATCAATTGGTTGATTGATTTGTTTGTTTCAGGAATTTACCTCTTGGATTTAATCTACATTGATTCTGCATACCCCGCTTCAGGCAGCATTATGGAGAACGAACAAAGATCCAATCAAATGAACAATATACTCCGAATAATTGCTGATCTGCAAGTCTCCTGTAACTATGGTTGGTAAATTTTGTCAGCGGGTGAGAAACTGCATTGTGTATCACCAGTACGGGCATTGTTGTTTTCCACTCCCTTTGCTGTCCCAGTAAAACTGTCATCTGTCGTTACCCAGCTCAGGGCAGTCTGCCTTTTTTCTTCCATTTCTCCTCCCTGCTGGACGAGGGGGAAAGCAAGCGAGCGGCCGTGCGGTGCTTAACTGCCAGCTGGGGTAAAGCCACAGCAACCTATTGAGCCTTAACTAAAATTTCTTTAGTGCAACGTTGTGAAGGCAGGTTTTGGCCCTCTCTAAAGGCCCCACAAGAGGCTAACACTGGTATGAACACTAGTAAGCAGTGTCGCTTCCACTTCTGTGCACTTTCAATCGTCCTGGTAGATTAGGCAAATAAGCACATATTCTAAACTGTAAGAGCTGTAACAGAAGTTGTGCAGAGTTTACTGCTATGTGTGGACTACAAATGACATGCTTTCAAATACAGCTATTGAATTTGGGTTACATTCTATTTCCACCAGAGGCAGTCAGAGAGAATTATGTTAATATCTTTCCTTTGCAGTAGAGAGGACATCTTTGGAGTGTAAAACGTGTTAATTTCATTATCATTTTATTGTTTGCATCCTGATGATATGTTTACAAAATGAAATACAAATATTTCAGTCTATACAACAGTTGTTAAGCTTTTCCACATACCTCACTTGTTGATAAAGTGAGGAACATGAGGGGGCTGCTGCTTTTCGTTAGCAGGATTTTACTGTACAATTCGTTTCTGCAATTCCAGCCTGTTATTGAAGCCTTATGTCAAGAAATGTGCTGTTTTGGGGGTCTTGACAAATACTCAGTGTACTGTTGGTGACCTAGCATGACTTTTCACTCCTTAAACATGTAACAAGTTGGAAAACCTTGAGAGCACCTGTACAGTTAAATAAATGCAGCACATTTAAATGCTACAGTTTCGGAGAGTTTTGAATAGAAAAAAAAAATTAAATGTTAGATTGTAAGGAAATGAGGTGAGGAATTACTTGTGTAGGCTTAAGTATCCAGCACTTGTCCTCCGTTGTCAGCTTCAGTATTATAGAGTATTTAAAGGTATAATAATGTACGATTCTGAATAGCTAGACTGTTCAGCTATTATGTTGTTACTGTGAGTTTCATTTTGTCTTTGAATACTTTGAATGACAAACAAACCTCATTATTTCACTGACCCTTTCCTTTTTACAGTTTTGGCAGCTTTCCGCATTGCCACGAATTAATTATTTGCTTTTGTTAAAATCAGAATCAATATTAAAATATGGCCTTGGAGAAACAATATTATGGAATAATGGGTGCCTTTAGGGCAGTTATCCTTATGAGAGCGTAAAAGTTAAGTTAGATACTATCAGACGAGTTCCTGTCTATGCACCATGCGTCAAAGGATTTTTCTCTTATTCTGAACTTAGTCTCTCTCTTTCTTGGTATTCAGCATTGTAATTTTTAAGTCTTTGCATTTAGTGATTCTCATATGAACACAAACAGCCATGGCTGCAGGCTTTAATTTCCCCCAGAACAGTGAGCACAAAATTCAAGCAGGGTTTGCAGCAAATAACTTTTTTCCACTTGTGAGACAGCATATAATAAAATTCACTAGTCTTCATGATGATGAAAGGCAGCTGTGTTTTCTTTAACAGCTGAGCATCACTTTTGCTTAATCAGGTCTTTAACATCTTCTTAGAGTCAAAGTAATATTTCTGCCTGATCAAATTATCTATTTCCATTAAGATAATGAGGAGAACCAAGAAAAAAAATCCCTGAAAGAATAATTAATTTTTGATGTGAACTATCTTTCTCTGTTTGTTTGTTTGTTCTGTTTGAACACTCCACAGATCATCTTACAACACTGCCTCATGTGCAAAAGTATTTGAAGTCTGTCCGTTACATTGAAGAACTTCAGAAGTTTGTAGAAGATGACAATTACAAGTAAGTACCATTCTTTTCTTCAAGTTTTGGAGAATTTAATGGAACAATCACTTGGCTGTTAGTTTGATGGAGTTGAACAAAAAGCCACTGGCCGAG
Source organism: Psophia crepitans (assembly GCA_013399095.1). NCBI lineage: Eukaryota > Metazoa > Chordata > Aves > Gruiformes > Psophiidae > Psophia > Psophia crepitans. The sequence goes on along the minus strand of VWZZ01005362.1, from coordinate 142,320 downwards.
GATGTTTTGGGGTTTGTCTGATGTTCTTAATATTTTATTAATGGAGCTGATGTTAGCAGGATACCTGGGTGAAATCCAAAATGACAGCCTTCCTTCATGTCTCCAACCAGGTTTTGAGAAGTGAAATATCTTTGTAAAAGTTAAAAGCAAGTTAAAATCTAGTCTTTATTCTATGACATGATATGTTCTGGGAATTCTGTTCAGAAACCCTAAAGCCATTTCCCAGATGTCCAGGACTGACTCTATGCTACTGTAAATAACACTTGAAAATCACCTTCCAATTTCAAATTCCTGTTTTTAATAAGCTGGTACTTAAGATATAAACCTGACAATTTGGGGGGTTTAAACATGTTAAAGCAATGCTTACAAAAGAGGTGGAGAAGAGCTAACCCACACAATGGTGTGAAATAGACACCATAGAGCACGTTGGTCAATATATGAATGTGCTCCAGTTAAAGGAGGTCATAATCCCTGGCCAATAATTCTGAAAGAACTAGCACATTAAATCATAGGTCTGGCAGCCAAGGTTTTAAATAACTCAACCAAGGTAGGTGCAATGCCATATAATTAGCCACTGACAAATATAGTACCTCTATATTTGAGCAGAATTAAAAGTATTCAAGGCAACCAGATGTTCAGTAATATGATAGTGGTATGAAAGATTTTAGAATATGTTTTGGAGAGCAAGATTGCTAATGAAATTGTTTAAAACCAGTCTTGTTACCAGCTTTTTTAAATCCTTCTTAAGAACTTTGTCTCAGAATGTGTGTGTACTAATAAAACAGCATTGGAAGGGTTCATTGAAGTAGAAGACGATTTGGATATCACAGAAGAAGAATCGGATGGCCTGGTAACTAAAATGATAGTGACACAAAAATCAAAATGTTATATATTCTAACAATAATTTATGGTGTTGATCAGTCGATGTCTGTCAGAAGTGAGTTACAGCCATGAAAAGGCAAATTCAGCTAGGCTCCCTATCAAATACAGTGTTTCTATAAAAAGTTAAATTTTTAATAGTGCTTCAAAAGGAGCTGTTGAGACCCTATGTGGACTACTGTATGCAATTATGCCCATCCATGCTTGGAGTGGGTTTAAAAAAAAGTGAGTGCTTTTAAAAAAAAAGTCAGATGAATAAAGTCCTGTCTTGTAACACCAGACTTAAAGAAGTGGGTGTGGCTTTAGCCTAGAAAAGGAGAAGTGTGAGGAATAGAATCAGTATGTATAAAAACAACTGAGAGAAAATAGGGAGGGTAAAGAGCAATTTAAACTAAATTGTAATGGTAGCACAAGGATAAATTAATACAAAAATTTAGAAGCTAAATGTTGAAATATGGTTCCTAACCATCAGAATAATGGAATTCTGGAATAGCTTCTTAATCAGACTAGTGTTACTAGTCATTAATCATTAAAATAATCATTAAATAATTAAATAATTTTAAGTTCAGACTGGATCAGTGAATGAAATTAAGGCTACCAGGTAGCGTTTGTAAAAAGAAAAGAGTAGATTGAAGTGAATCAGAAGAGTGTCTATTACCAGCGTGGGGTCATGTACATGTAACGATAAAGAATGACCTACCCCAACCATTCTACATTTCTCTGCAATTACAGCCGTTATTGCTGGCATAGAGATGCAGAATCCTACTGAGACAGTTCAGGAAAAAAAGGTGTCACCGTAACAGAGACAAAAGCCCCATGTGTTGGAGCATAGCACAAGTCAAGCGATTTGGCTTTTTGATTTTGAACATAACTGCAGCTGGTGATAACTCCAGCTGCCAAAGCTGTTCCACTTAGCTGTGTTTCGGGCCACTGTGCATACAGTACTGTTCTTCAGCCAGATTTGTTGATACAAATTTGTGTGACAAATGTCTGCAGAACTTTGCTTTTCCTGAGAGATTAATTCTGAAAGTAAAAGCATTCAGATAAGGTGTTGGTTTGGAACTTTTCTGAGTGCTGTTATCACAGTCACAGAGCTCAACAATTGAAACAGTTCCTAACACACAGAGCCACCCCACCACCTCTCCTTCCATGCCTATCCCTTCTGAAGAGCCTATAGCCATCCATCGCAGCACTCCAGCCGTGAGAGTCATCCCACCACGTTTCTGCGAGGGCGACTAAGTCATAGCTACCCTGCCGCACAATGGCTTCCAGCTCCTCCTGTTTGTTGCCCGTGCTGCATGCACTGGTGTAGATGCACTCGAGCTGGGCTTTTGATTTCACCCCTAACATTGGTGTACCAGCCCTAGGCTCCTCTCTGGTGAGCCTGGTTGTATACCCTTACCCCTTCGATCCTAGTTTAAAGCCCTCTCAATGAGTCCCACCAGTTCATGTGTGCTAATCCTTTTCCCCCTTTGAGAAGATGTTTAGATGTTTTTGTAGTGAAAATTTATCTGCTTATGGAACTGGAATTCCTGCCAGAGTACTGATGATAGAATGCATATGTTCTTCGTTTTCTCCATCTCATGACATTGTATATGTTTCACAGAGGTGCACTGTGCACAGCCTTTTGAAAAGGTCAGGCAGGTCCAAGACTTGTGTTAAAGGTAGTCCGAGATGTAAATCTCAGTGTTAACATTTAATAAATGGTCGTTATTTACTAATTTCCCACGTACTTCTGTGCTTCATTAAAGTCGTGAACACAGAACAAAATTAAAATGAGTAGTAATTGGTAAAGATGAAGAATTTTAGTTAGTAAAGGCTTTACAGCCCTTGGATTGGATTCAAGAAACCAGTCATGTTGCTTAATTTGATTTTTAGATGGAGTTTTCTGATGATGCATCAATGATAACATATACACAGTAGCTTTCATGAACTGTAATATCTTAGGAAAAATAAATTAAACAAGTGGTTTCTATAAGTACATGATACTATAGCATAATATTTGGAAAAACTGCAAGTCATGAGTAATTTCAGTTTAAATTTGAAAATCATTTTAACTTCAGCAGCAGCCTTGCTGATAATTCCAGAAGGCATTTGGTGTATCTTATAGCTAAATCAAAAGTACTAAATTATCTCTTTGTACAAATATTTCAATCAAAGTTAGCAGTTTTCTTTCTAGGCTTCACTATGGCAATGAAAAACTGGACTGAAGTCACAAGAGGTATTAAAAGGAGGGAAAGATTTGGTTCTTAGCATAGTGAAGTTGCTGCAGTTTACATTGGAGAACTTTGATTTTTTTCTACCATGTTTGTTTCACCAGAATAAAGCTTTAAATTGAAGTCTATATTCATCAAAACTCATCACAACTACCCTTCAAGAGAACTCTAATTCCTCTTCTATCTTTGTATTTGATAATTTGATTCCTCATTTTCCTCTCGGTTTTCCATAACAGATCTTTAGTCTCATAGCAGTTTCTGGTCCCACACCACAAGAAACCGTAAGCCTTAAAAAGGCAGAGCGTGCTAAGTTTTTAGAATGGGAAAGAATCTCCTCTCTCTTTCTCTTTCCAGTGACCACTCTTTTTGAGCCAGGGACAGCATTCGTGTACTCTGAAGAGATGTATGCTTGACCTTTGGCAGGGAGAACAGAGCTATCTCAGTACCAGGCTGTCAGGAAGAAAAGCTTAGATAGTTGCCCTAAAATGTATTGGCAGAATCATAAGACACGTTTTGCCAAATGAGAGCCTCAATTACACTGAAAAGGAAAATTTGGCAGCCAGTTTGTATAAACAAAGCTTTTCTCTACAATTTTTTGTGCCAGTCCAATTGCTTGCTTTAGGTTCGTGCTTGTCAGCAAGTAGGAACACTCCAGAAAACCCCTGACAATGATGTCATATCCTAAAAATAATAGATCTTTGTTGCTCAGCCCAAATACTGTTCTCTGCAGAAGCTGAGAAGTTATACATTTGCTAGTTACAGGGCTAAGGGGGAAAAAGTAGGAACTGAAGCGTGAGAATTCCTTCCAGTTATACCCAAAATGTGTTGCTAATCATTGTTACCCCAGGGCATCACTGGCAGCCAGTGGGCTTCAGAGATACCATGATGCAGATGCTGCAGGATCTTCTTCCTCCTCCAGGAGTGTAAGAAGTGATTGGAGGAGAGTGCTTGTCCCCAGGTATGCAGTTTTTCCCTGAGCTAGACAGTGCTATACAAACATTGTGGCACCATGCCACATCCTTTCCTAACATGCCATGGCTTGCACTGGTTCCAAAAGAGATTTTTTTGCTGACTTTTTGGTATCATTGGGTCAGACCTGGTATTCCCCACACTCGTTCTTTGAGTAAAGCTAGTTTGAAGACTATTATTTGTATTACACTGTTACCTGTACAGGACAATCAAGATTGGAATCCCACTCTATAGGCTGCTATCTATACTATAATTCAGTTCTTTAGAGCATATTAGGCGAAACGCTGATATTCCATCTTACATCCAGGAATGACATCTCATTGTCAGAATATATTCCCTTTCCTCAGAGTTTATTTTAAATATTCTGTTAAACATGTCAGCATGAGTATTTTATATTTACCAAAACTCAAATTTAGGCTCATATTTATTTGTCGTTCTTTTAATACATCCCGTATTTTCCTAAGTTGAATAGCTAAATGGCGTTTTTGTTATTTCAAAAACATTGCAGAATTCTGTCATTGTTGAAGTCAACGTACAAACTGTCAGAGACTTAGCGAGGGCTAAGATTTTGGAGTGTATTTTAACATAACCAAACAACACTATCTAACTTTACGTTTTCTAGATGGATGACCAGTGGAAAGTGACGTAATCTCATTTTATAGCTCTGAAGACTCACTTGTTCTATCAGTACAACACGTGCAGCACACACGACGGGTGTTTTCTGGGTTGTATAATGATACCATGCCTCTTTCTAAAACCTTGTTAAGAGCATCAAGTTGTTTCATCTTACCTTCTGCTGTTATCTTCCCCTTTTCTTCTTTACAATAATATTTTTAAACAGAAAGAGAGAAATAGTATAGTACCAGTACTTGCATGAAAGTTGATCTTATGTGCTTTTATCAGATGTTCTGGTCATTAAAGAAGGTATAAGAATACTATTGCCTTAAATCTGACAGCAGGTCATGGTACTTCCCCTTGTGTACGTATTCGTAGGCAGTATTTCACCTCTGCTCTTTTTCAAACACGTAAGAGTTGTACTGGGTCTTGGAGCTTGTTACATAGCAAGCTAATTAAGTTGATACCAAATGTAAAATTCAACAAGGGATTTGTGGCCTCCTCAGTCATGTCAGTTAGTCCTGCCACAATTGCTCGGAAAAAGACCTGATGCCGTAAATAGTTATCTGAAGATGGACTGGACCTGAGCATGATGCAGTTCAGCATGTTGAAGAGTAAGACTCTAATGTGTGATCCTTACATATAGATTTAAATTCCTTTTAGTCTAACAAAGCAGGACATTTTCAGGAGGAATACATTACAAATCACATCATTGTAGAAAGGGGAAGCTGTTTGCTTGCATGGATGGAATTGCAGTCGTATCTTTTTGCAATGGGCTTATTAGACAAATGTTCCCACACTGACCAAATAAATTGTGGCTGTTGTCACAGGGCGCTAGTAAAACTAAGTCATTTGTTTGATAACAGGGTAAGGAAGGAGCTTGAGAGATGAATTCCTCAAAGCTGGCAGAAACTAAAACATGCAGTTATAATGTGTGGGGAAGGATAAGTAACAGCTACCTTGTATAGACAGAAGAAAGAAATCAGCAATTGTGGAACAGTGGCAAGTTAGCAGGAGAAGGATTGTCTGCTGCTGTTTGGAGAACAACTGATATGTGAAACAACTTGAAATGAGTGTTCTGTTTTGTATAAGGACTTTGGCTCATCAAATATGAGCTAACCCAGTATAATAAGCTTAATACACAAATTTCTCAATACCTGCAAATAGCACAGTTCTGCAGGAGGTTCTTAAAACTAAGAACTTTTTAAAAAAGCTTTCTGCACAAAAGTCAAGCTCGCAGCATGGCAACAATAAACTTCTAATACAGTGAGGAACGGATCAGCCTCCAGAATGTACGAAGGAGTAACTACTGTGCAAGGGATGCAACTGGAATGTTTCTATAGGCATGGAAGATTAATTCACACAGTAGGGCCCTATTTGTAGGGAAAGACTTCATTAAGTCTTTTTGCCATTTTTCCATACCGAAAGAAATTTCCATATGATGAACATTTGAGTCGTGCACTGAGTTATATTATTGTAACTTTCCCATTGTTGGGTGCTAGGAGAGGCATATTGCCACTTCATGGTCATGGAAATCATGTTGACAGAAAGAATAGGTAGTCTGGAAAGGAATGATTCATCGCCTACTTGAAATACGTTACTCTGGGTAGTTAAAAGAGTCTAGTACTGCCAGAAGAATAAATATTCTAACACATGAAAAGCGCCCATAGATTTGTTTACTAACTTCACACCAGAACATAGTCAGCAATGTTTGAATACTGTGGAGAATGGACTGGAAGGTATTTCCCATAAAACTCTGTGTACATGAAAGACAAGGTAGTAAGGAAAGCGATAGTTAAGCCGTACACGATATTTTGAAATGCTGTCATAGGTTCCTCCACCCCCCATATACAGCGGAGTGCTGCAGTCTAGCTTGAAACCTCCACACGTTTTTTGCGTGTTTAATGCAGCAATGGCAGCAGGTATTTCCTTTGGTTTTATGCCCATTCCGTTTAAGTTTACTTAACATTGTAGTCCTCCACACTGTTTTGTCAAACTGGTACAGAACAAAGGATCCATGAATGTCAAGTTAGGAGTGCATAAACTTAAGAGGTGGCAGAAGTCATCATACGCACTGGAAGATCAAGATGTGCTGGGGTGCTGAGAAAAGGCAGCAGTGAGTGCATCATAAAACACAGGGAGTCAGGCAGAGGGACATAAAATATTAGAACTTTCTTCTAATCATCTTCCTTTGCTATTGAAGGTCATATTACCCACTTATGCTCCTTTTCTATAAGTCATAGTAACTAATATTTTAAACAGCTCTTTCTGAGTGCACATTTCCACATGGTAACAGAATAAATTTGCTTTTCCTGCAGAGGGAATAAAATGTTTGCAGTTAGGTTTGTATCTAAATTTACTGACTTTTGGAGGGGTTTTTTTCAGGTGAAAAACTGTATGAACTTACATTCTTACACTGATAGGGAGCATAAAATATCAGTTTCCATTTCTGTTTTCGTAGACGTCTCTCACAGTTTATTTCTTGGATCTAACAGGTAGTGATTTACTTTAAAAGATTTATTGATTTGTTATATAACAAAATAAATAACTACACTTCCACAGAAGTAAAATTCCTGCTTATCACTGCCAAAATAATTACTTTCTTCAGTTTCTTTCAACTTTTATTGAGAAATTTTTTTTGTTTATTTCTCTAAAAACTTGTTTTTCCAGATTGTCATTAAGAATTGAGCCAGGTAACAGCTCTCCTCGACTGGTCTCCTCCAAAGAAGATCTTGCAGGTATAAAATTTCATTTGAAAAATGGAGTAAGAAAATAATTCTTGTTACAGAAATCCTTCACTGAAGTATATGGGAAAACCCATCTTATGTCAGAGGGGTTTTGGAGAAATGAATCAGTTTCAAATATGGACTTCTGTTGCAATTACAGAATTATTTTGTAAGGGCTGTCAGAGAATTGATCTGTTTTGATGCATATGCCCAGTTTCAGAACATCCTTGGTCCAGAATACCATTCCTCTGATAGTTGTAAATTACCTGATTTTTGTTGCAAATTTCTACATAGCCAGCTTGTACTTGGGTTAGCACTGTCGTTTGTCTTAAATAATTTTCTTCCTTTATGATATTCACCCTCAGAGGTTCTTACAGTAACAAATTATATCCAATGTAGCGAGATTGATTTCACACATATCAGCGTTCATTTGGCTAGGCAAAGCAAATCATTGATCTTGAATGAAGGAAAACAATCTGATTTCAGAAGTAAGACTTAATTTGCAGAGATTGTAGCAGAGGAATGTGCTGCTGTTTGCCTTTCTGGAGAACAGGTTTACCTGGATGGCAGAGAGAAGCATTTTTAAGATGATTTATTAATAAGTTTCACATTTTTAGTAGGTAGCGTAAAACCTATTGGACTTTCCTCTGCTGAGATTAAAAACCCAGTTACAGCACAGTAAGTCTAAAATTAATGCCTGGACTTCACCAGTGCAAATTGCCAAGGTTACAAGTATCGATATCAAGTCTCCCACTAACCTTGTTACCATATCAGAGTCTACTTGAGGGGCCATGGTTCCCAGAGTGAGTATTGCTGTGAGCTGCTTTGTCCAGAAGCCAGACCTGGTAATTCAAACGTATTATCATGAGCATGAATCATCAATAAAGATTGCTGACTTGTATATAAATGAGTGCAGTTCGAGGCATAACACAGGATGTTTGTTAGCATTGGAACAGAAATTAGATTATGAGATTTATTATTTTTTTTTTAGCAAATGCTTGTATTTTCATTATTATTATTTAGTAAGTGAAGAAGCAAGAGTACAAATGAATCTATGCAGTGAATAAGTAACATAGGAAGTTCTCCTTTCTGGTTTCTGCGTGAACTAACACGTAAATTTGAGACAATTTCATTGTGTGAAGTGGGAGGACAAAAGATTTGTAATAGCTTTTAGCAACTTCTGAAAAACTACAATACCATCCACAAGCTGACCAAAACAAATCTGCTGTACCAATACAGTTTATTTCTGTAAACAGACTAAACAAACATGAGACTAGGTGAAATGTACTTACTACTATAGGAGCAGTTGTCTCAAAAGCTGTTCTATTTTAATCTCTTAAACCTGAATGGCAAATTTTTGGTCTTATTATGTTAAGCCATGTGTGACTGTAAAAAACCTAAGGGGCCCTGACCACCTCTGACAAGCAATTTCATTTAGTATTCAAAATGTCTTTTATTCTCACTAAATGAGAGAGGGACAAAGTGAATGAAAGAGAGAAGGAAAAAGGAAGATGCTAAATATGAAAGGAGAAAAATAAATACGGGTGGTTTTCCTCCATCTCCCAGCTCTTTATGCAGGCTGCATGAAACCATTTCTAAGTGTCAAATAGCCAGTTGTTTATAGGAAACCTCTCGTTTGTCTCAGGATCATGAATGCTATTCCCATAGTCAGATAAACATTTGATCTCGGCTTCAGTCCATACAGTTTTAAGGAAAAAGGAATAAAAGCTATAGAAATAATAATTTGGAAGAAAACACTTCTTCAGGAAGGTGCTCTCCCTTTTTCCCCCTCGGTGCTCAGTATTGTTAATTGCTGTATAAAATATAAGGAAGTAGTTCACAGGAAGACTTTTTTTTTTAACTAGGTAAGTTCAAAAGGAGTTTTTAATTAACACTTTTATTTTTACAGAGATGTGTATTGGCTCTGTCTGGGATGGAGTTATTTGTCCTATAGCAGCCCTCATAGCGCTGTGCTGTGTATAGGTAGCTGGCAAGGGGTTGATAAGGCACCGGTGTTTTGGCTACTGCTGAGCAGTGCTCCCTGGCATCAGGGCTGTCCCTCCAAACCCCCCCAAAATGGCCAGTAGGCTGGGGGTGTGTGAGAGGTTGGGAGGGGACATGGCCAGGACAGCTGGCCCCAGCTGCCCAACGGGATATTCTGTACCGTATGACGGGCTCGGCAGTAAAAGCTAAGAGAAAGGGTGGGGAAGGGGAGAACGCATTCATTATTAAGGCATTTGTCTTCCCAAGCAACCGCTGCAAGTGCAGAGGCCCTTCTTCCCAGGCAGTGGCAGGACATTGCCTGCTGATGGGAAGTAGAGGATAAATTGTCTTTTTTTTTCCATTGCGTCCACATGCAGCCTTTGCTTTTCTTTATTAAACTGCCTTTATCTTGACCCAAGAGTGTTTTTTAATCTTATTTTCTTCCCTGCTGTTGTGCAGAGAAGGGGGGGTGTTAGAGCAGCTTGGTGGGCACCTCGCAGCTAGCCAAGGTCAACCCACCACATCATGTAATAATTGATTTTGCTTTTGTGAGGATTTGCTTTTTCATACTTAAACTAAGTTGTTGCCGCTCCTCATATGATTATATCGTATGTAAGGCAGACATATAAGTGAACTTCTTTGTTTTCTGGCTTTCATTTTGTATTGCTTACATTTAAATGTTTTACACTAGAATTTTGATGTTAACACTTAATTAGGATGATTGTGGAAGTTCTAACTTTGGTCATAGCAGTGTAGTATGTGATCATCACCAGTACTCTGTAATTCTTAATCGAAGGCTTAGGCTTTATTAGAACTGTAATGGAAGGCACTTAAAAATACAGTTCCAAAGTCAGAAACAAGAACTCTCCTGAGCCAGGCAAGCAATATGGCTTTGTACTGCAGCGAGCCCAACTGGAGTCCACAAATATTGATTGGGACAATGTCCTGTACTACCTGCTCAGTTGAATATGTGATCATATGGTACCTGGCAGTAGTAGGAGAGGGTGAACTTTCCCTTCTGAATCTGTATGCCCCTATATGCTCTGTAAGGTTGCTTTATTCAGAGTGAGAATTAATATGATGACTAGAAACCAAGTCTTGAGTCATTCCTATTGCTCCATTCTTCTGTTAGCATTTCCTCTGAAAGCTTGACATGCTTGTGGACTCCTGTATTTCTTGCTCAGCTAAAGAGTTCTCACTTACTGCCAGAGAGACAATGAATGCCACCAGCATTTTGTAATACCCACATAAATTTTTCAGTTACCTGCACCTATGCAGATGCAAAAATGCTACTAAAAATGCTACTAAAGGGAATCCAGTGTACTTTATTAAAAAAAACCAAATTAATTCCTGGAGAAGTTCAGTTAAGTAAGTTAGCATGAATTCAATTTTAAATTTAACTAAGCATGAAGGCAGTAGTTTATTATCTATTTCACAGCATTAATAAATAGAAATATAGCCATCTGTTAGTCTTGAATAATTCTGAGCTACAATACCCAGGCATCAGTAAAGAGATACTTGACTACAGAGAATTGAAAATAGCACATTCAAAAGTATTTGAGTCAAGTTTATTTGGATCAAAATTAGAGTTTGAGATTATTTCCACTTCAGCCATTGTGTGCCAGGAGTAAATCCTTTGCAGTCAGCAAGCTATGATAAGAGATGATCTCAAAATAGTTTAGGCAGTAGTTTAGCGTTCAAGTCAATAGTTTAAGGCATAGGAGTCTGAATATAGTGATTTTAAGGTAAAAAAAAGATTCTGGCCTATGAGGGCAGTCATCAGTTCAGTGCTCCTGATAGTTGGAAAGTTAATACGTTACTAATAGCAGTAAGTCTAGTTGAGTTCTGCATGTGACAGACTGCCTTCTTACAGGTCGCCATGTTTTTCCAAATATGGAGAAAAAGCTCGATACCGTGGTAATAATTCCAAAGTCTGTAATGGACTTAAGTGTCTTCTTCATGTCCTAAAGTACAATTACTTGGGTTGATGATGGAAATGGATTTTCCTTCCCAGCATTGTGATTTTATCTTCGACCCAACTTCAGTTTTCTGTCTTTCAAAAGAAGATTAACAGTTCACTCTAGCCAGGGACATTGTGGGTTTCTTTTTTTCCCCTTAAAGTATCTTTATGAGTGTGAGGCTCAATAAAAACAGTTAAATCTTTCAGTATTTCTGTTTGCAAAGTACTGGAGAAAACCATGTGTCCATTTTCCACTTAGGTTGCCAACTGGTTTTCCAGTAAATTCAAACAGGAGGCAGACATCTGATTAAAGCGAATGTCTCACAACAAGCTATGTTTGGTATATTCGTGGCTAAGATGGTCTCATTTAATTACCAAATGCATATATAATTGTGAATAGTGCTTTCACAGGAAGATTCCATGCTTTTCATAACGCTGCAGAGATTCTTGTCTCTTGCAAGTAGCATTTAAAAAGGAGCTTGAAACAGTTTAATTGTATGCTTTGAGGAACAGTATGATTCACACAACTTCCTTGGCAGCAACTTCAGTCTGTTCGTTCTGCCTTGCTATGGTTTGGGAGAGAGAGAATGTAGCTGGAGAGCTTATAGTGTGCTAACTGTTCACAGTTTCCAGTTGAATTAGCTGTAAAAGACATCTGTGTTCCTGCAGTGTTGGCTAGGAGGTGCCCAGCATTTATGGTACAGCTATTAGGCAGGTTGTTTTGGAAGGTATAACTCAATACATTTTCCCAGAACAAAAGAAAAAATTAATGTATTATATAGTAAATAAGTTAGCCTTCTAAGCAACTGAAGTTCCTTAGAATTTGCACACCAAGTGTAGCTCAGTATAGAAAACTTTATGCCTGTCTTTATGATCTTAATGTTATTTTGAAAAGTTCAGGGCGCAGTGCTAATCAGAATATAGAAAAAGGTTACTCATTCTCTGAAATATACCATGTTTATCCTGTCTTGGAAAACAATATACAAAGATAAACCAATGTTAAAATAATTACCATATCCAGAAAATTGTATCTAATACTAAGTGACTCAAAGACTGGTCTTTATGCTTCTGTGATTTTTAATGAATCCTTTCATTAAAGTAAGCATTTAGAAGTCCTCTTTAGGAACAGCCAGGCCTCAGCTGTGGGTAGCCCTTATTTTGGGGATTTTGCTATGCAACAGTCAGGGATGGACCCTCACCCCCTCCCTTTTTTGTTGTTTTTGTGTTTGGTTTTTGTTGTTGTGGTTGATTGGGTTTTTGTTGTTGTTTGTTTTTTTTCCCAAGTAGGTCTTTGTATAATTCTTGAGGGGATAATAAGTAGACCAGAGGTTTTATGTTGCCACCCTACCAGGAATCCGGAGTAATTAAGCTGAAACAGGTGTAATCTCTTTTTTGTTATTGGAGTAAAATTCAGCCCATGGTGCTGAGTCCATTCAGCTTTGAGAGCTGCTAAAGAACTTTTGGTATTTATTTTAATTAATTAGAAGCAGTAGGTGTATTGGATGTAAAGTATGTGATATGTAAGAGTTAAAAATGTAGAAAATGTAGAAACAGAGGAAGAAAGACTGGGGTGTTTGCACGTTTGTAACCCTCTGGAAGTAGGTATGCTGCACTAGTGATGTCTGTACAGCACTCCCAGCATTTTAGAATAAAAAACACCCACACCATCATTTTCCATGTAAACACTGAGTTGACATTTAGTTTTGCCATTTGTTTTACTGGTTGCTTTGGCAACTAATAAATAGTTTGTGCTAAGTGCTTTAGCAGCCAATCGTTCTGTGGAAATGAGGATTGTCTAATCCTCCTGCAAGTGCTTGGTTATTGCTTCATGTGTGCAGTGTCTGCTTTTCTTACGCTGTACTTAAGGTAGGAATGGAAGAACTAAGTTTTCTTCACAAAAGTTTACAGACCATCAAGAGAACTTTGCTGTTTAGTTTCAAACTTATACTCATTTCCAATCTTTTCCTTTGTGATACTTGCCCTACAAATTTTTACAATGCATTTGAGTATTTTTGAAAGAAATTAATACCAGACAAATGTGTGGAATTCACATGTTGTTATCAACCACTAAATCCAGCCAGAATTAGTGTGTGGTGGTTTTTTTTCTTAACAGACCAAAGCTTCACCAAAATTGTAGAAGAATATTTTGTCAAAGCAAATACAAAGTTATCAGGGAGAGAATGATCATGCTCTATGGTTAACTTTATTACTCTCTGTGACTTTCTTACAAAACAAGTCTCTTTAATGTCCTGGTTTACTGATGCTTATTTTAACTACCAAGCTATTACTCTGTAGGAATGTTAAGAACATACAAAAGAGCCAGAGGACAAGGGGCTTTTCTGCTCTTTTCTGTGTGTCTCTTTCTTCAGAGCAGTCACCTGAAATAACTTCTGCAAAAAAGTTATTTTTTGGTGGATTGGTTAATGCATTTTGCTGAACCCAAACTTCAGAGTTTCCCTGCAGCTGTGCTCTCACAGTCTGACATCTTCGCTGCCAGTGTGGATGTCATCCAAGCTCATGCAATACCCTGCAGATCCAGCTGCAAGAATTTTTTGCTAAAGTGTAAGTAGGGTTTTGCACATTCCGCTGGTGCAGTATAAATAAGACAAATGCTGACAATTAGTAATTCCATAAAAGTAACGCCTGAAATGGAAAGTGTCACCTCCATTCAGGAGGCCTGTGAAGGAAACACGCTCAAAGTGTGCTTACTGCAGTCTGAAGTACGTTACCAGTATGGTGAGCTGTACTTGATCTTGAGAGAGTGGCACAGACAGAAGTGCCCCAGGTTTCTGGCGCACTTGTCTGGTTTGCTGTTGTCCTTACTAAGTATATTAGACATGGGATCTTGCCTGTACTGTAATGTCGTCTTTCACTACATTCTTAACATACTTCTACAGTCCTACTCTTGGAGATACTGGACTGAGTACTACTCCTCTAGGGTCCATTTTATACAGTTTGACGCTTCATATATTAACATCAACAAACTCGCCTCTGTGTCCACATCACTTAACTGGTCCCTTGCTGGCATTTGTAAAAGTAAGCCAGAATTGAACAGTCCAAGAAGATTGAACTGTTGCCTCAGACATGTACACAGATTTTCCATAACAGCAATGGAGACGATGTGAGTGGAGCTGCACCTGCCTAAGCTGTACGTGCCCATTAAGGGACATCAGTGTCCTGAGATAACAACCCAGCATGATTCACTGTTATACTTAAATTTATGGGAAGAAAAAGGATAAGTTTTCTGAAAGCAAGCCTGCACATTTCACCTGAAAATCCACTAAAGGCTGTAATAAAAGAAGGATCATTAAGAAGTCACAGGGCATCAATTAAAAAAATAAATAACAAACTGTTGCTGGATAAGTAGAAGATAGAAATTAAAGAAACTGAGAATAATTTGAAGGAAAATATAAACAGATAGCAAGATGTTCTTTACACTTCTTAGACATAGAAGGCACTTCAGAAAATTGTGGTTCATCTGAACTGTCAGTGAAAGAAAAACACTTAGAGGAAGAAAGGACAGTGCAGCAAAGCCAGACAGTTTTATTTCCAGCAGTCTTAATCATGATTTCTACTTAATGTTTCCCTAGACTTGACATACTCTTCTTAAATGCAAAAAAAAAGAAAGGAAAAAAAAGAAAATGACAATTTGTGGAAGATTAAAAATACAAAATCTGGAATGAAACAGTGAACTAATCTTTTTCTTTCCAGAATTAGAAATTCTTGAGTGCCAAAGTAGACAGACTAATATTCTCTACCAGTTATTGTCCTTAGGGTAAAAAAAAAAGAAGCACTGCAGAATAAGGTTTCCAAATTACTACTTATAATTATATAATATATATGTACCTTTTGCTGTTACATACAGTGGAGGTGAAAATTAGAATAAGACACTATCTACAGCAACAGGAATTGTGTGGCAGAAATACAAATCCTTTTACTCCCAGGGCATGGTAGTAGAAAGAGTTCATAGTCGGTTTCAAGAGAGTGCTGTCATTCAATCATCTTCCTGACCTCTGCAGCAGCAGGCTTTTGCTTACTGTTTCCAAAGAGAGCAGGCAGACTTCAATTTGTCTAACCAAAACAGACCTCTTCCCTTTTCCTCCTTTCTTTTTCCCTATTCCTCCTCTTCCTTTCCTCCTCTTTCCTCTTCTTTTTTTTTTTTTTTCTTTTGGGGGTGTGTGTCTTGGGGGAGCACATAGAGATTCAGCTGAAGACTCTGATTCTTGTTCTTCATTTCCTCTTGTCTGAGAAGTAGCCACAATATACATCTCTTGTATGTTGTATGCATTAATAGGCTTTAGTTGAATTGAAAAGCAGTACTCTGAAAACTAAAACCATGCTTTTATAACAGCCATCGTTCTAGCTTTAATCTTTTTGCTTTATTCTTGATTCTGTGCATAGAATTCTTCTTAAGTTCTTTATTGCGTGTTTTGTAAGTAGGTCTTTCTATTTGAAACTTTTAATTATCACCCACTGACTGGTTACAATGGCAACAGAACAGCAAAAATTTACAGCAAATGTTTAACTAGAGATTCTGTGACTTGGCATGTCTTTATTTAAAGTTTTAGAAACAGAGTTGGTAAGTATCACTTTTACTTCTTAGCTGCTCAAGAAAAAGTAGTAAATAGTTGAGACTTTTACCTTTCTGTAAAATCACTCTGATTTTCAGCATATAATATGCAACTTATTTTCAGTTTTCTGTTTAGATGCCTGGTATTTGTTTATTGATAGATTTTTAGTGGAGAAAATTTGTGAACTGTAACTCCTTCACCCTGTTCCTTTTTTTAAAAGCTCTGGAGAGTGTAAATGTTCACATGTTCTACTGAAGGATTGCAAAAGTAACATTCATTTATAACATTTGAGGGATTATTCATGGAAAAATTATGCAAAGGAAAAAACAGTGAGATCCTCTGGGATATGTGTAAACTTTTCCAAATGTTCTTGCCACAGATCTCTGAACAGCACTCAGCTCACTCTGATGAAGTTGTCTCACGTTCCCTAACGCAAACAAATTTTTAATAATGTTTTAATATTTTTCTACATTATTTTTGTACATGTCAGCATAGTCTTGAAAATGATGCTGAGAAATAATGAAAACCAAACCAACCCTTGTTCATGCCAGCTGACTGGAAAATCCTGCTAAGAGTGCTTTGTCTCCATGAAAGGCAAAATAACAGAATCGCAATCATGGAAACAGTATGCACTAGGAGTGGAGCCAGGAGAGTAAAGAGGAGAGTTAGCAGTAGCAGATGACTTCACTTATTGGGAAAAAAAGGGCAAAATAACTCAATCTAAAATGAATTTAAATATTGGAATTTTGTTATCAGCAGTATCAGGCATGGCTTCCCCAGCTAATTGCTCAGCAGTCTGGTATGTCCATAAACATCCCTTGGTCTGTGCAGTTTTCATCAGTATCTCACCACTTACCCTCTTTGGCATCCTTCTTGGCACAGGCTTTCTAGTCTCCTACCCCTTTAGAGAAACGAGGTCATCTCCCCTGTGCCCCATTGCTCATGCTGACACCCTCTGCACCCCAGACTTCTTGCTGAACTGTGTGTACCCTGCAGCACAGGTCCTGTCTAACAAGAACTCTGAACCTCACAGTTCTTCTTCATAGACATTTGACAGCAGAGCAGATGCAAAGACTTTGTAAAGGGTTTTGAACTCAGATTCTTTTTACTTTAGCACAGGGTTAACCAAACCAAACTGTAGTATTTCCCTCTCTTGCCTTGGAGGTGCAGAAGATGCAGAAGTACATAGAAAATGGCCACTCCAGATAGAGTAGTACCAACACAGCTGATATTTCTGTCTTTGTCTTATCCCACAAAGCATTCTGTTTTCTGTCACTGGCGTCTTCACTAAAGACACCTAACTGGGAATTAGAGTAAGTCCATTACCTCCTTTCAGAAGACTAATGAAAGCAATCATGATTGCCATGTATAATAGCAAGGAAGCAAGGCTGGAACTGTTGGCTTAAGTTGTAAGGCTTCTGTACCTGTTTCCACAAGTTTTGTCACCCTTGACGCATCTCACCTTAACCAGGCAGTATTTTAACCTGAAGTCTGATTCTATAATCTTATTTTCAATAACGTTTCAGTGGTTTTTTCAACAAACTTTTTCTGTTCCAAAGCTGCCCACATAATGAAAGCTGTTGCTAAAATTAAGTTACAATGATCTATTTTTGTGTTGTATTCATATTAGTGCAAATTTCACTTTATGCCTCCTAAATGTACATCTAATTTCCAAAAAAAAAGGAAGTGTAGAGTGAAAGCTCCCAAAGAACTATTTTTGTTGGTAGACAAGATTTCTTATTTTTTGATAGTAGTAACATTTGAACCTATAAATACTTCATAATACCTGGAGTCAAATCCACCTGACTTGGATTTTGTAATGGCTTTATTGTGTCCACCCAAGACTTGTTATTTTGCTGTTCTTTCTCTCGATAAAGTAGTTTTGGTGTAGTCTTTGTGCTTTGTTTAAATGAACATTATATTAGAATCAAATTAATCGAACAGTCTTACTGCTTTCAGCTCTGTGACTCTCCACGGTGAGAAACATAGATGAATTAGAAAATTTAACGGTTGTTTTGGTATGTGGCATAGTGTCTGTGTGAAAAAGCACTGCACCATAGCAGTACTCATTTAGGGCTGTGCCTTGAGATTGCTACTCTTCCACAGGCTGGAGTATCGACAGTTTGTTAAACATAATGCTTCAGCAGCTCTCAGTGAACTATAATGTCGTCCACTTAAAAGGATGTAAATCAGGATTTAGAGCTGGCACCAGAGAGGAAGAGCTGAACGACACAATAGGAAGCAATAGGAGACTGAACCAACCCGGCAGCCGAATTAAGGGACAAGTAGTGACTGAATATATTGCGAGGTGTGATGGTAACCTCAGGGTGGCCACATTAATGTTGAAGTTTATGCTGAGTTTCAGACTAAGCTCTTGCTGATACATGCTCATAATTTTCAGGAAAATTCTCTTTCAGCTGCCTCTGTCTTCATACTGGGTCTCATTTCCAATATATTTTAAGCTTCTTAGCAGGCAGCAAACACCTCAGTCATCCTAGTATTTTACTGCTCGCAAGTTGAAAAATGCCTGATGGAAAGGCACTGGAAACAAAGCATGTAGAGACAGCTCCTTTTTGTAAACCTAGTTTCTCAGAAGGGCTGGAGGTTTTGAAATAAAAGAACTTGCAATCATTTCTGAAACTTCTGAATGCATTTGGTTTGTATTCATGTAAATTTTAAGAATTTGTAATGAACTTGTGGTAAAAGACTTCAGTGAAATACGTGTTCTTGCTTGTAATGCAACAGACACGACTTTCAAATCCAACAGTGAAATACTAATTCAGTTTTTACACTAAACTAGGCACCACTTAATTGTGCTCAGATGCATACTTTTTGTATTCTAACTTGTGGTTAGCCTCCGTGGCAGCAGAGGATGGCCCACCTTATTGTCTTCAGGGGAAAAAGCTTCCAATGTCATCTTACAACACAAATGCAACAAAATTCTATTTGAAAATGCAGCTGAGCATTGTACTCAGACCCCTTCTGACCTCCCAGGTGTATGGTTCTGGTTGAATCTCTGGATCAAGTAATAACTGAAAGTGCATTTTTTTAGAACTGCAGCCTTTAAGCATAAGACCTTCTCTGAAGCCACATATGCCAGTGAATCATGCTTCTGGTGTCACGTGTCATGAATTCTCAGTTGTGTGATGGTAGCAAAGGCAGGCAGGCATATGTGCTGTCCTATGTAAGATGGGACATCTTGCATCAAACTTAACTGGGACTGTTTAGTCTGGAGAAGAGGAGGCTCAGGGGAGACCTTATTGCCCTCTACAACTACCTGAAAGGAAGTTGTGGTGAGCTGGGAATCGGCCTCTTCTCACAGATAACTAGCGATAGCACAGGAGGGAACGGCCGCAAGTTGAGCCAGGGGAGGTTCAGATTGGAGATAAGGAGAAATTTCTTCTCAGAAAGGGTGGTTGGGCATTGGAACGGGTTGCCCAGGGAGGTGGGGGAGTCACCATCCCTAGGGGTGTTTAAGGATAGGTCGGATGTGGTACTTAGGGACATGGTTTAGTGGGTAATAGGTGGTAGGGGGATGGTTGGACTAGATGATCCTCAAGTTCTCTTCCAACCTTAATGGTTTTATGATCCTATGATTCTATGGTATATAGGAAAAAGGTAGAAACAGGATTACACGCTCTTCTCTCTTTTTGTTCTCCCACTAAATTGATGATCTGATGAACATTACTGAAGGTTCCTCTAATGAACTTGTTCCCCCTCTCTGTATTGCTAGAAGCAGTTTCCTCTTTCTGCTTGTCTTGAGGCTCCTGTCACTGTTAATTAAACAGCACAATGAGTGGTTTACTCAAATGTGCAGAACAGTGTGGATGAGATTTTTCCCCTTAGTGCTAGGGAAGAACCTTTGCAATTCTTCATAGTAATGACCCAGTTCATTGTGAAATTCCTGAGTTTAGGCTATGGGGAAATAATCCTTAGTTCAAGGCAGAAGAAATTGATTAATAACATCTGTGCTTGAGGAGACATGGAGTAGCCTATATAACAGAATCATGAAATCTCTCAAGTTGGAAGGGACCTATAAGGATCATCTAGTCCATGATAGGCCATGTTATTCTCCACTGTACTGCGAAAGTTCACGACCAGCCTTTTGCAAACAGCATCGAGGAACTGGAACAAGAACAGCTTGTCCATGTTTTCTGTGAGGCCTCATAAAATCTGTAAAATGAGAGGAAGAATAATTGTAGTGAGACATCTCTAGAGCTCATAGATGATGGAGAAGTAATGCATCTGTCTGGCCATTAGATACATGAGAAGCCCCTGCTTTCTCTTACATGCTCAAGCTGTGAGTCAGTTTGAGCAGATAGATTATTTACAGTTTATTCACAACATGGAGTTGTGGACAAAATTCAAACCATGTGTGTGCATTCCTGCTCACACCCGAAGTACAAACTGACTTTATGGCTCTGCAAATTATGCTTTGGCACATCCAGCTGTTGTAAGGGTGCCAAAACTTTTTGTAGGAGTTCATTGTTAAAAGTATGTGCAAAGCTGTTTTAAAAATTACTTCCAGACAGTTCAAGAATATAGAGATGAATCTGTAACAGGAATGGATGGTGTAACCCTAACAAGCAAGAAACAGTTCTTCAGAAATGGTGCCTTTTGGTTATCCGTAACAGTTCGTTTTAACCAATGGCTAAACACACTAGCCCATGGAATTTCTGGGGTTTACATCAGTTCAATGTTGAATGATCTCTGTCTTTTAGGTCCATCTGACGTTTCAGCAACTATGAAATTCAGCAGGAGACCCACATGTCCTGATGCCTCAGTAGCAGCAAGTCTACCTACACCTCCTGTACCAAGGCACAGGAAGAGTCACAGCCTGGGAAACAAGTGGGTACACCAGGCTGCCTCAGGCTCAGGCAATTTCATGCATCACAAAGGTTTAAGATAGCAGGAGAACACTCTGGTATTTGAGAACACTCTGGTATTTGTCCCTTGCAGTTCTTGTGTTGCAGGACTGCTTTAGGCTTTACTGTTTAATCTCTAGGTTTTCTCTTGGCACTTTGTTATTTTTGCTGACTCTTTTCTCTGCTAGTGCCAGGCATAAGCTGTGTCTCCACTTCAGCCTGTGGATTCCTGGTGTGCATACCTGATTATTTTTTTAATTTTATTTTTAAACATCTTGCTAGTACATCTAAGGAAACTTACTAGCTGCTTGGAACACCGTATTGTTCAGGGAAGTTGTGACCTTTTGCACTGTTTTACTTGGATAATACGGGTTAGAAACATTTTTCTCTACCGTTTACCTCCCTAAGTGAGAGCACCTGCTCCTCAGTTAAGGTTTCAGCATCTACCAAATTTCACAATTAATGGGTTAGGAAAAGAGAAGTTCATGTGACTTGTCCAAGGTCATAGAGTGCTGATGTCTTAGTTAAGCTTAGTGAAGGACCACTTAAGCAGTGGCATATCTAGCATCTGCTTTTTCTGGTTTTCCATCTTTGCCACCACCGAGGGTGTTCAGGTTTTACACAGAGAAAAGTAAAAAAACTTAAATTTCTGCAGATGGGAAGTTTTAATAATTGTTACTTACAAAGGCCGCTAAAGTCTGAAACTGATTTTGATAGTCTCGAGGAGCATACGTAAGCAGAGGGAAAGTGTGAGCAGTACTGTTTGATTGCCTGCTACTTAATAACCTATTGATAAGATGAAATCTGAGTGTAAAGGTCAGGAGCCAAGGGTTGCTACTGGATGATCTAAGAGGGGTTTTGCGTTTCTCTCTTTCCAATTTTCCAGCATGATGTGTCAGCTCAGTGTAGTGGAGAGCAAAAGCGCCACCTTCCCGACGGAGAAGCCGCGCCACCTCCTGGATGACAGCGTCCTGGAGTCGCACAGCCCAGCCCGCGGCCACACGCTGAACTCGCTTTTCACCAATGGCCTTTCCATAGGTAGAGTCCATGTGGGGAACTGGCATTCCTGCTTTTCTGTCCCAGTGCTCTGGGAGCAGAGAGAGATACCCAAAAGTAGGGAATTAGGAAGATCGTTAGCTGCTGTGCAAAGACTGGTCCCTTCCATGGAAGAAAGTAGATCAGAACTGCTCCTCAGCTACCTAGTCAACTTTATCTCAGCATTCCTCAGTTCCCTTCTGATGGTTTTGGTAAAAGTGGCATGAAGGAAGATTGTCTTTGTATGTGCTCTGTATGTAACACAGAGCATTTGTCAGCTTTCACCAGAAAAAAAAAAGTGCTACTGAAAAGTGGATATATATTTTGAAAGCTGCCTTTTCACAAAGAAAACTTTAATTTTAACAGTGTATTTTAGAAGGTGGGAGAGTAGTTTAGCTGTGCTCTCTGAGACTTCGAAAGAAACATAAAATAAACTCTTGAAAGAGGATGATGACAATTACACTATGGTATTATAGTCAATAAAACAATTATACTAAGAACCAAAGCAATCAAGAATCTGTGTTCTAAGCAAGAGAAAGCAACCTTTTAGGTGACTCAGGCAATTTGTAGAATAGGAGATAGACTGTGAAGGATCGCAGGTTACTTGACAAGAGTTTGACACTGAGATAATCTTTGAACTTCTGAAAATACAGGCACAGCTCACTGTGTTATACTGAGCATTAGAAGATCAGTTCTGGACAAATTAAAACCGTGAGCTATATAGCTGTGCCAGGTAAGGAGGGAAAAATCAGTCATGGGCTTGGAGGAGAGACAGGGACTATCGTTGTGAATAACGTCATATTGATTTGTTATGGCTCCTAGCAGCCACATACAGCTTGGCATATCCTCTGTTACAGGTGTGCTTGCATGTTGAAAACAAACAATGATGCATGTCTAATAATTTTAATCAGCTTACAGATGTCGTGGTAGAAATAGTGTCTTACAAAGTAACTTGATTTTGTGATACTGAAGTGCTCAGCTTTTGAAGGAAAGGTAGCATAATGAAAATTAAACTAACATGTAGATATCTGGTATTTAAACAGAGCAGTAACAATGACTTCATTCATCAGTGAGATACTATAAATGGGAAGGCTCATGTAAGCCTCTTCTAATTATAGATGTTACCATGAACTCTAAAGACTTCAACATTGAAAGGTGACTTGAGTAAGTGTCCTGGTTTCAGCTGAGGCAGAGTTAATTTTCTTCCTAGTGGCTGGTGTGGGTGCTGTGTTTTGGATTTAGGATGGGAATGTTGATAATACACTGATCCTTTTAGTTGTTGCCCAGCAGCCAAGGACTTTTCAGCTTCTCATACTGCCCTGCCAGCGAGAAGGTGGGAGCAGTCAAGAAGCTGTGAGGGGACACGGCAAGGACAGCTGCCTCAAACTGGCCAAAGGGATATTCCATACCATGGGAGGGCATGCTCAGTGCATAACTGGGGGGGGTGGGCTGGAAGGGAGTCCAGCTCGAGAACTAGCTGATTATCAGCTTAGGGTGGTGAGCAGTTGTGCTGTGCATCACTTGTTTTGTATTGTTATTATTACTACTACTACAACTACTACTACTATTATTATAATCTTCTTTTTCTGTCCTATTAAACTGTCTTTATCTCAACCCACAAGTTTTAACCTTTTTTTTTTTCTTCTTCTTTTTGATTCTCTCCCACATCCCACTGTGGGCGGGAGGAGTGAATGAATGGTTGTGTGGTTGTTTTAGCTGCCAGCCAGGTTAAACCACGACAGTAAGCGATTTTCATGGTGATATATAAAGATTATTCTGGTGATCCACATACATTGGCTTTGTATTTTCCCTTGGGTGGTTTTCTTACTCCTTCTCTGTACTACTCTTTTTCTAGATAGCAGTGAAAGCTCAGAATTTAGTGAGGAGCTGCCATCAGGGCTTGAAAGGTGAGTTAGTCTTCATGTACACTCACTGAGCACTCTACAGACATAGCTAAGAAATTCACGAATGATCCCTAACATAAGTAAGCCCTAAATCAGTAGCTGTTTTTATCAAATTATTGATTAGATAGGAAAAAATGGCAAACTTTTGAAGTAAAGCACTGTCAAGTTACTGTGTTTTTCTTCCCATGGACCTGAAAACATCTCTGTCATGTTTACCAAACTCTAACTGTTGAAGTCGCAGATGCGATTTTCCCTCATCAGATATTTGCATTCACAAACAGGGGTCGTTTGTATGCCACACTGGGGCCTAACTGGAGGGTACCGATCCGGAATTCTCCTAGGAGTCGAAGCTGTGTCTACAGGTACAGTTCAGGGTCTGTCTTGCTCAGTGCATGGTGCTAAACTTTCATTTGGGTCTCTACGCTTTCCTGGCATAATGTATTTTGTGTCCAAAGGCATCCTTGTACGGCCATACCAACTCATGGGAGTCCTCCCTTCCTGCTTGTAAAAATTCCTGTTAATGCTAAAGCAGGGGTATGGCCCATTCAGATGCAATACAGTTTAGCTGTTGATTCAACTAGTTATATCTGGCTCCCATATTGCAGAGAACTGTTGTTTCCTTTGGGGTTTACGACATTACAGAAGCAGGTTTGCCCTGAAGGCCATCTTTGCCTTCTGTGACTTATAACGATGTTAGAGGGATACCTTCGTGACCCTTTCTCAAAATTTATTTCCTGATTTGAAGGACAGCTACCCGTAACATCTGTGTGTGTCAGAGCGCTATAGTGTAACGTGTTGTGTACAATAAAGAAGTGTTACCTTGGACCCCGGGTAAGAGGGGGAACATCCGCAGTGCTGTATGTAGCAGGCACGTCCAATGTTACTAGTCACTAAGACATGGACTTTTCAGAAACAGGTAATCCATTTACAGCCCAAAGAGAGGTGATGTGAAAAATTGTATATAGCTAGAGGGATAAAAATCATTCATTTCATCCATACCTGACCCAGACCTAGTAAATTCTGTGGTGGTGGGAAGTGAAGAACTGTGTATGAACAGTAAAGAAAATAGGGCCCTGAAACTGTTCTGCAAATATTGAGATTTAGTTGGAGTTTAAATCCAGTCAGTTTTTATTTTGTATATATTAATTTGCTTCAGCCCTTGTGGAAATGTTGATATAATGTGTAAATGTAAGTACAGCCATTTCACTTGAGCTAGTAACATCTGATAGCAGCACAAGTTAGAAGTAGTTAGGGACAACACTACCTACATTATAAATAATTAAAGGAATAAAATTTGGAACAATATTTCAGCTATTATACCTGCTTCTGGAAAACACTTTCTTAACATGTCCATGGTAGATTTGTTTCAAAACTGTGTGCAAGCTAGAAATATAAAATATAAGATGATAAAAATGCGAAAGCCTATTAAATCCACAAAAAAGAATTATTCCCTAAAATACATTTCTTAGGTTTATCCACTGTCAAGCAATTCTAATGCTTGTGTTTGTTCTTCCTTTTCTGGAATCTTCTACTGCTTCTATGAGAAAAATAGAATTGGGAAGAATACACATTAGCAGAGACAAGGCAATTCTGTGTAATCAAAGACGATAGACCTGCCGGTTTGAAGGGCTGTTCTTGCATAGGTGGTGTTGCTGTGTATATACTTTCACCAGCATGTGTCATGCTTGTTCATAGACAAAACAGTGTTCCTTTCACAGCTGAATGGTACCTGTGTCCTTTTCCTTGTATTCATTACTAGATGTGAGTTAGTTGGCTGTGATAAATTTAATTGGCCCTGGAATATCAGGGTTGTGATCACATGGCGATGAGGAGAGGTTAGCAGCAGGTAATTCTAACAGAACGTCACCTACCGATCAATCTTCGGTTGTTATGTTCTTAATGGCTGTTCACATTTCTAACTCAGCCTGTACTTGTTTCTAGCGCTTTTTCGCGGTTGTATCTGGGAAGCTCTGTGTTCGTCCTGGAAAAGGAAGAACTGTTTTAATCACTGTACAATAAATGATTTGGCATTGTTATATAGTTTTCCCAACTTTTTTCCAATTAGCCAAGGCAATTTCCTACATTCTGTTTTGATAGCTAAAGTTTATCTTAAAATAAAATTACATTTGTGGGAGCTCTTATTGCCAAAATTTTAAACCTTATGTTTCCAGAAATACAAATAATTTCTGTAATTTACCAGAATAAAATAGAAAATTGCCTGGTTTCTCTTTGGCTTTGGACCTCAATATTTATTCTGTTTGGTTTCATTTTTCAGGTCAGCCCCCAGAATAGAACCTTCTGTTGATTTGCTATTTTTCAAAGATTCTGGTTCCTATCTGATATCTAGGTCTGCCAAATACACATTATAGAGTCAAGTGTCAAATGATACAATGTATGTCAGGCAATGCAGGGAAAATACATTTACAGCTAAATTATATTGCTTGCTTCTTGTCCTTACCTGTCCGATCCAATACATACAGCAATGTTTTGTCATTCCAGCCCAACGGGGGCCTGCAGCTGCACATTAGTTAGTTCCACAGGAGTAATTACCATGGAAGGGCCATTAAGAAGAAAAACATTGCTCAAAGAAGGCAAGAAACCTACTGTAAGTGATTCTGATTCTTCCTGTGATTCTAATTCAGTAGTATTTCCAGGATTAGATTAAACCTGCAGCTTGATGCCACACAATGTTCCTTGTTATTAGCAAGTGTAAAAACATTTTCTGTTCAAAGTTTTTAACTGGGTTATCACAAGGTTGTAGCCTTGGTATGTCATTGGATCTACAGCAGTTTTGCTTCGCCCTGCATCTGCAGGTAATGTCTGTTGGTTGTGACAGCAGAGCAAGAGTAAAGCGGCTCTATAAATGAGCATGCCTTTCTGTGAGGGCAGAAATTTAGTATTGTGGTGAAATGGGAAGACTGCAGGGCATCCACCCATAGCACCAAAGCCATGGTAATTTACACTTAACCTAAATGCACTGGTTTCACATGGGTTTGGCCCTACACATGTGGTAATTTTTTGTTTTCTGTAGAGCTCATTGGTATATTTTATATGCAACCCTAACTCTTCAGTACTAAAAGATTTGAAGAATTGCAGAGATGTCATCTCAGCAACTTTTACTGATCAAACACAGATGTCTGAGATCTGTCCAGTAGAAGGCAGCACACTGTTTTGCTGTGAAGCAATCAGTCCTGATACTTTACCGAGACACCCAAATAAGATGGATTGTATTCACAGCCAGCCATCCAAATTAGGCAGCTGGTCTGATTTACACCAGGAGACACTCTTATCTAACTCTCCATTCCTTGCCTCTGAAATTAACTTTGGTAGCACTTGGACTTGCTTGAAATGTCAGAGATAGGCAGAGTTTTTCCTAATTTTTTTCCTTTCTGATTCAGCTCTCCTCGTGGACTAGATACTGGGTTATGCTTTCAGGATCAACTCTTCTGTACTTTGGAGCAAAATCTTTAAGAGGCACTGAAAGAAAACACGTAAGCTTTAAATTTGTTCTAAAAACAAAAATTGCATATTGATAAACAGATCTGGAAAGGTGTTTGACGTGTACTTGTTTTCCACGCTAAGGCATATGTCTGCACAACTTTTACAATCAAAAGTTAATCCCTGGTACAGTGTCAGCTGTGACGGACTTGTCTGTTTCTTCCAGTATAAATCTACGCCTGGTAAAAAAGTCTCCATTGTGGGCTGGATGGTGGCACTGCCTGATGACCCTGAGCATCCTGATATTTTCCAGCTAAATAACCCTGACAAAGGTAGATGTTGCAGTATGGACATTGTCTGCATTATATTCCTGTGACAGGAAGTAGATTAATCTCTATTAATGAGTCACAATATGCTGTAGTGCTTCTGTGGTGCCTGCAGAGGTATTGCTGTATCTTGACAGTTACTGTAACTTTTGCAGAAATTGCCCAACCAGTATGAAATTGCTGCATGTCCATGTGCTCGCATACCCTCATCTCCAAGTTTCTGTATAGCTTTCTTAAAGGCCAACTGAAATATCATGAAAATTGTTCAAACATCAAACCATTTACAAAAAAAAAAGACCTTTTAAGCAAATATTAACTGCTTTTTAATAATTAATTTTGAAGTGCCATAACTCTTCTGCCTTAATTAAACTTCAAAAACTTCAAAAGATCAGAAAACCCCTAGAGTTATTTTGACATTGAGTGGTTATCTAAAGATTTTTGAGGCTTCCTTCACTCTTCACGTTTTCAACTTTGGTGCTGGCCATAGATTTCATCCACTGTGTGAAGTGCATCTCTTGGGCGTTGACTAAAACACACAAAGTATTTGATTGCAAGACACAATTTGCAAAATAACAAAGCAGAGAGGAAACTTGCAGAAGGACATTGAAGAAAACGAAATTCACAAATAGCAAAAACATTCATAAGAAGCTTGGCTATAACCACAACAGTCTTAATGAGAAGAAAGGCAGGAGTAAATTAGATGTGGCCTAAGTGGTCTGTTCTGTGGCTGTAATTTGGCCTTTCTGCCTATACATTCTTCTTAGCTTTCCCGGCCACATATGTTCTCATGCTCCCTTCACCCAAGGATTGTTGGATAACATGTCTCACATGGTCTCTTATTACATAAGCAACGTCTTGTTTGACCATTTGAGGTGCGAATTAATTTGACGGTTTGCTTCAGCACTTTGGCTTCTGCACAGAAATTAGAATCCCTTAAAACTACATGTCTTTCTGCAAATTTAGAGCCATTGATTTTCTTGTTTTTGTAGGCAATGTTTACAAGTTCCAGACTGGTTCACGGTTTCATGCAATATTGTGGCATAAGCATTTGGATGATGCATGCAAAAGCAACAAGCCTCAG
Organism: Psophia crepitans; assembly: GCA_013399095.1. Taxonomy (NCBI): domain Eukaryota; kingdom Metazoa; phylum Chordata; class Aves; order Gruiformes; family Psophiidae; genus Psophia; species Psophia crepitans. The sequence continues at coordinate 113,752 of VWZZ01005362.1, read as the reverse complement.
GTAAGGTTGTGAAACTTATTTCTACACAGTTTTTCATATTTTCCAGAAAATCCTTACTTGAAAAGACACCTCTTTTCAGTCTTGTGTGCACACACAGTCCTGTGGGGACAGACATAACTCCTCATTTTGTACATTGATCGAGTTTTTCATAGGAGGAATAAAAATTATTTAAAACTAGAGAATTCCCACCAAATCAGGATTTGTACAGGTCTAGCTATAGGTGTGGTTACCTTAACAGCACTCACTGCTTCAAGTCAGGTAACTCCATCTCTGTTTCCGAAGGGGCTTTCTCATGGACAAAGAAAGCAAACATGCTAGCATTATTCTAGTGACTGGATCTATAAGTTCCATTGAGGAGAAAGTCCTATAAAATGCTATGTTTGTCCTTTTTATAGCAGACTTACTCTTCTCTTGAGGAAAATGTTCATTCCTAAAAGGATTTCCAAAGGTTGTATTAATAGGATGCTGATCCATATAGGACCTAAAACGGGATGCAACTCAAGAATCTTCTTTACAGACACATGTTTCCTGCCACCCCCGCCATGTGTACTGGTGACTTCGTAAAATACTTTGGCTGGATTTAGTCCATGAATAGAAAAAGAATTTGAGTCTTTATCTTTCCTTTCAGTTATGGAGTTAGCCCTCTTTTGGGCCTGTTTGGGACTCATTACACTTTTCACAGTGGATAATAAATGATTAGCCCCTCTATTCTGTAACTTTGCAGTTTCCCAATGCCATAATAGGCTCTGGAGCATTATACTGCTGAATGGTTTACATTCTCTTCCAGGTACCTGCTAATCTAATGTCATTTGAATAATTTGCTCTCCTACCTGGTGCGACTTCAAGTGCCAAACTGAAGAAACAGGCTATTGTTGTCTGAGGAAGAGGAGAATGGTTTTCATGACATGAGTCAGCCACAAATGTTTCAGCACTTTCCTATGTAACTTGAAAGTGATTCTGACACAGGTTTTAAAAGCAGAAAGTGAATGTTGTCCTTAGGACCAGATAGAGTCTCATGCCCTGTGTGAAAGCAGACAGGTTAGATGGACAGAAGATTAATGCAGGATTCTAGAGTCCTCAACTTTTTGTGGTCAGAGACTGCCCTGAACTGCTGTTTGGCCACAAACTGAGCATCATATCTTCTGGCCTATTCTTTTTTTAAACAGTTCTTTTTATTGTTAAGCTGCTTTGTGTGACTGAATAATATTTGGCCCATGTTGGGTTTCAATTCTTTCTAATGCACAAAATGATTGACAGTGTTAACTTGCTGCAAAGTGTCAATTAGAATAGAAAATGGTGGAACAACATTTTTATAATCTAAGTGCACTGAGTTGCTTGGCAATGTGGTTGCCTCAGATTTTGTATCAAATCTCTGGACAATTCTGCTGTTCACATTTGAGCTATTTGGGAAAAATGTCTTTTGGCACAGGACAGTTGGTTTTCTTTTCATTCAGTTACGTTACTCAGGAATGGCCTGACAGTGAATTTAAGTCTGTTTAAATTTATGTTGTGCTAAAGGTCGTCTTTCGTTCTCTTACTAGTGGCATAGTTGCTTACAGGTTTGGGTTTTTTCTTCAGTTTGAATGTTGTTCATCTTAAATCCATTGGTACAGGGAAGCAGGTAATCAAGTGTTACATGTCACATGGCCCTGGCTCCTCAGAATGGTTCCATATGATTGTTTCTGTTCTGTCTTTCTGTGGATGACTTAGATCCACTCAATTCCAGTACCTGATGCACCTCAATGACACCTAGTACTCACACGTGGCAAAATCATGATGGTAATGAAAGCTAGGCAAGACTGTCTGACCCTGGAGCAAGTATGAAGAAGCTTCCACACCGGTGTCCAGAGGAAAAAAAAAAAGAATGTAACTGAGCCTTCTCCTCTGACAGAACTCTCTCCACATCCATAGCTGTATCCCTGCTGTGCCCTGGGAATCCTGTGATCAGAGGGTTTTTCTGCTCCCATGCTAGGTTCAGCACTTTTTCTGTTTGAAACTCTTTTGTGGCGAGGCATCAGTGTTCAGACTTCATCAGTCACTGGAAAACCTCTTCTGAGTTTCCTAAGATTGCATAGAGGAGAAATTTGCAAGCCAACTTCTAGCTTACAAACCACCAAAAAAATGGAAGTCAGTTTATTTGAACAGAGCCTATGTCAGAGCAAACTGTCTGGCATTAGGAGTATTTATTCTGTGGACTTGCATGATTTTCTACTTTTTTTTTTTTAAATTTCTCTAACAACAATACCTGTATTGTTAAATGTAGGTCAGTTGTTACTTTTGTGTTATTCTAAGTGTTCATGTTACGGTCCTGAGAAAGAAGCCTAATGCATATCAGCTTTTCAAGAAAACCAGTTCCTGATTACAACTGCATTTAGATCCCGGGACATGTGAAAGTGTATGTAAAGTTGACAAAGTTTCTTTGATAGCTCAGGAAGCTGTGTGAAAAGAGTCGTAATGCAAAATACATTTATATCTTTTTTCTCCTTTTTTGCAAAATTAAGACAACTTTGAATGAGGAAAAACATCAGTATCTGCGAGGGCAGAGCATCCAGAGCCACTGGAGACAGTGTAGAAGCTTTTAAATGTGGTAAAGTCCTGTCACCAGTAAATGACTTCGGACTGTTAGAATGTGATGTAATCTGAATTATTCTGCACCTGTGGACTTTTGTCATTACTTATCAATGAAATTATTCATGAAGATGCAAGTGTTAGGTGGACTGCCGTTTCAATGAATGTGCCACCCATGACCATGTGTATTGTGTGTTACTAGCACTCATAGGGATTGAGCCATGTGCAGAACAGTGACCAAAGTGATGACACACTAACCAAAACAGAATTGTTCAAGTCAAGAGGTTTTTTTTTAAAGTGACTTTATTAGTAGCCCTTTCCCCTTAAAAGGTAATAACCTGGTCTGTCTTAAATATAAGGTAAATTTAAAATAGAACCTTTATTGGCATGAAATGTGCACACGTTAGAAGCATGTAAATACCTACTCATTTCTTATGTGACGTAGTAGTGGAAGTGAACACCAATGAGGACTCAACAACATTTTTTCCAGCATATTGCAATTGAGATAACTAATGGATGTTGTAACAACTTTCAGTTACGTTTAACAAGCCTCCCTTGGAAAGAACAGTAGCTGCTGACTGAGACACATGCAGAATTTAATAGCTTTTAGAATTTAAGGGTCTTCAAAGTGTTATATATGTTACTGTATGTACAAGAGGCAGAGTGTTCTGTCCTTCAAAAATACACTGTTATTCCAAATTACAAGCTGTAGAGCCTGTTGGAGAAGTTACAAAAGGGTCCATTTTCACTTGCTTGTAAAACAGATTCCCAACTAGAAAGGAAGCATCTTTGCCAGAAACTACGATGTGCTCCAAAACAGCGTGGCATGATTGAAAGGCAATATTTATGACTGATTCTTACACTCAGTCATTTGTCACTGACAGAAGATGAATCTGTGGAGAAATTAAACCCTTCAATCCTACTCAGTACTCAAACTGAAATCCTATCCAAAACCTTGGAATTAGGAAATATGTCAAAAGTAACTTGAATTCCCTCACACTACTATGATTTGAATGTAAAAAAGCATTATATAGAAGAAAAACGAACATAGCAAATAATAGTTTTGCACAAGTCAGGTTAACTTCTTTTCAGTATAGCACAATTGTGAAATTGCTGCACAATATAAAAAATCGGGAATGATGGCAGTGTGAGAATATTATTGACATATCTTAAACCAATTTTATAAATGAGTTTTTAAGTATTAAACAGTTTGTAGCTGCTGATTTGAGTTTTTATGCTGTCATTTGGTACCATTTGCTGTCATCTCGTACTTTTAAGGTGAATTGAAAGCTGGTATTGAAATGCAACATACTGCGTATCAGTGCTGATTAATACAGCATTTTCACAATAATATCACAAACTATACAAGTTTGCATCCATCAAAGAAAACAACTGCAGTAGCTGTGTAAAAATAAACATTATCTCAGAATTACTATTTTCAGATTTGTGAAGATATAAAATGTATATAGGCAATATTATCAACTTATTAATGTGCAATTTTGATGTAATTCAGTGCCAAAATGCATGTTTTTCCAAATAGCACTAAAACGAGGCAAAGTAAGTAGTTTTCAAATTGCGACTTATTTGTCACATAATGTAAATCAATTTCAACATTTTGGTTTGTTTTGTGTGAAAACTGTTGCACTATTTTTGGCTGTATTTTCCAGCAGTCCACTGCATGCGATTTGTGTAAGGATTCTTTCTATAATTCTTGTGAACTGTCTCACCCATAATAACCCCGGCATTGAAATCTAGGTTTTTGGCAAAGTATTTTGTTACCTCAGTCTTGTATCAAGTTGCTGTATTTTTCAGTTTGTTACATTGACAATGATTGTTTCACTAATTAAATACTTTAATGTAAAAAAAAAAGTTTGTTTACTGCAACAGAAGTTGCATTTGGTTGTAAGTTTAAAAATGTGCAGAATATGTATGCTGTTGACAATAAAATATTCTGAAAAAGAATAGAGGTATAGAAGGAACATTTTAACTCAAAGGCAGCAAGCATGTTTTATTTGTTGAATGGTATATACAGCTGAACAGACTTTATAGTGCACAATGTGCACTATAGTGCACAATTTAATAGCGTAGATACAGCAGAATCCAAATTTCTAACAGAAAATTGAAAAACCCTCCAAATTTTCAGTTCTTTCAAGTGGGATTTGCAGAGTCCAAAGCAGTAGGGTTGAACCCAAGAAATGTATTTTATCGCTGCCAGACTTGCATGTTGATTTGGATAGCAGGGTAGATTTCTTTGCACTTAGCATTAAACTTTATTTTCACACTTAAGAGTCTCAGCTCCAGCCACTGAAATCATCAGGAAAAATATTTCATCAGCTAACAAAATTATCTGCCTTGCCTTACACAGTGTATCAGTGTAGAGGTGTAATAATATCTTCTGGTATTAAAATCTGAAATTCCCTTTCTGATCTCAGGGATGACATAAAGGTTCAGTCAGAACCTTGAAACACTGAGCACAGCTGACAGGGATAGCCCAGCAATCAGAGGTTCAGTAGAACCTTCTCTTGGGAAACATAGATGTGGAAATGTCTAATGCCTATCTTGGTAACTTCTCTTCTTATGTGTGTCATTTTTCTCTCAATCTCCACGTGTGAGAAATCAGGAGAGGCAGGCAAGAGACCAGCATGGAAGAGTCAAGGCCTGGTCAAACTAAAGGGCAAGCAGGAAATGCACAGGCAGTGGAAGCAGGGACAGGTATCCTGGGAAGAGTACAGGGACATTGCCCATTTGCGTTGGGATGGGGTCAGGAAGGCCAAGGTGCAGTTGGAGCTGAACTTGGCAAGGGACACAAAAAGTACTAAGAAGGCTTTCTATAGGCATGTCAGCCAGAAAAGAAAGGTCAAAGAAAGCGTACACCTGCGATGAGCACAACTGGCAAACTGGTAACCATAGACAAGGAGAAGGCTGAGGTACTCAACTTTTGTGCCTCAGTCTTCACAGGCAATCCCTCTTCCCACAGCTCTCAAGCAGATGGACCACAAGGCAGGGACTGGGTGAGCAAAGTCCCTCCCACTGTAAGAGATCATCAGTTTCATGACCATCTGAGGAACCTGAACACCCATAAGTCTATGGGACCTGACGAGGTGCATCCCGGAGTCCTGAGGGAATTCACTGATGTAGTTGCCAAGTCATTCTCCGTGATATTTGAAAAGTCTTGGCAATCAGGTGAAGTCCTCAGAGACTGGAAAAAGGGAGACATTGCACGCATTTTTGAAAAGGGTAGAAAGGAGGGCCTCGGGAACTACGACCTGCCAGCCTAACCTTTGTGCATGGGAAGATTGTGGAACAGATCCTCCTAGAAGCTATGTTAAGGCACATGGAGGACAGGGAGGCGGTACGAGACAGCCAGCATGGCTTCACCAAGAGCAAGTTTCGCCTTACCAACCTAGTGACCTTCTGTGACGGAATGACTACGTCAGTGAACAAGGGAAGAGCTACAGGTGTCATCTATCTGGACTTCTGTAAGGCCTTTGACATGGTCTCCCACAACATCCTTCTCTCTAAATTGGACAGAGATGGATTTGATGGACGGACTGTTTGGTGGATGAGGAATTTGTTGGATGGTTGCATCCAGAGAGTAGTGGTCAATGGCCCAATGTCCAGATGGAGATCAGTAATGAGCGGTGTCCCTCAGGGGTCTGTATTGGGACCAGCACTGTTTACTATCTTCATCAATGACACAGAGGGATTGAGTGCACCCTCAGCCAGTTTGCAGATGACACCAAGCTGAATGATGTGGTTGAGTCTCCTGAAGGATGGGATGCCATGCAGAGGGACCTGGAGAAGCTCAAGAAGTGGGCCCATGTGAACCTTGTGAGGTTCAGGAAGGCCAAGTGCAAGGTCCTGCACCTGGGTGGAGGCAACCCTGGTATCAATACAGGCTGGGGGATGAAGGGATTGAGAGCAGCTCTGTGGAGAGGGACGTGGAGGTACTGGTGGGTGAAAAGCTGGACACAAGCCGGCAAGGTGCACTCACAGCCCAGAAAGCCAACCACATCCTGGGCTGCATCCAAAGCAGCGTAGCCAGCAGGTCAAGGGAGGGGATTCTGCCCCTCCACTCCACTCTCGTGGGACCTTCCTGCAGTACTGCGTCTAGTTCTGGGGTCCTCAATACAGGAACGACATGGACCTATTGGCGAAGATCCAGAGGAGGACCACAAAGTTCATCTGAGGGCTGGAGCATCTCTCCTATGCAGACAGGCTGAGAGAGTTGGGGTTGTTTGGCCTGGAGAAGAGAAGGCTCTGGGGAGACCTCATTGCAGCCTTTCAATATATAAAGGGGTCTTAGAAGAAAGGTGGGGACAGATTTTTTAGTAGGGCCTCTGCCACACACCATTCCCTAGCAATGGCCGGCGGTGAGGCAGATCTTATTAGTGTGCTTCACTGACGAATCATCAGGTGGTTAAAATGTATTATGAGTTTATTAAAAGCACCAGTATCCTTAAGCAAGTTTCCTTAATCAATATAACAAGTTCAACACACAGCAAGACAAATAGGGTAAATATAACATGCATAAGCAGAAGGGGAAAACACGACCTGTCCGGTGCCATAGAACAGTCGATGTTTGATGAGTCCGCAGCAGATTGGGGGTGGGGGGTGTCTCAGAACCAGCTAAGAGGAAGCTCCACTGTATTGCTCCCCGGGTCCGGACTTACACCTTTGAGTTGATCCGTGTGGCTGAGTGATAAGGCTTTCAGTGTTCTGATCACTTCTATACATCCTCTTTTGCCTTTTTCACTTAGCCGTGGTCAGGAAAGATAAACAAGCAAGGGAAGGGGGAGGCGGGGAAGGAAGGAGTTTCTGGTTCAGCAGAAACAGTCATATTCCTGCAATTTGGAGGTTTCGTACAAATACCCATAATCACAAGTTGTGGCTGCAGCTAATGTTTAGTCGTGTGGGTGGAAGTTTTCCGCATGTTGCAGATACTTTCCCCTGCAATGCTTGTGAGAGTGGTTTAGGCTCTTGACATAGGTCTAGGCCGCAAGTTCTGGCAGTGGGTAAGCAGCGGGGGGAGCGGCAGAGGCATACCTACTGGCTCGGCACTGTCGGGGGCGGACACCCAGCAGCGAGAGGCTACTCCGCCTGCGCCGTCCCGTTCTTCACGCGCGCACAGTCACGGCAGTCCCTTCTTCAGCAGGCCTCTAAGGGTGCCACGGCCTGTAGTGGTAGGACAAGGGGTAAGGGTTTTAAACTAAAAGAATGTAAATTCAGATTAGATATAAGGAAGAATTTTTTTACAACAAGGGTGGTGAAACACTGGCACAGTTGCCCAGAAAGGTGCTGGATGCCCCAGCCCTGGAAACGTTCAGGGTCAGACTGGACAGGGCTCTGAGCAGCCTGGCCTGGTTGAAGATGTCCCGGCTCACTGTGGGAGGGGGTTGGACTAGATGACCTTTTAAAGTGCTTTCCAACCCAAACCATACTATGATTCTCCATTCAAGGTAAATAAGCTCCACATTATGACTGACAAACAAGGTGCTTTAATTTCTGCCAAAATGTAATTTCATGAGCAGTTGCCCGAGCGGTAAATTAAATGTTACCTAATGTGAATCTGAGAGCAAAACTAGCTCATATAAAATGGCTACTTTTAGAGCTGAAAAGGAAAGCACATATCCCTTTCCTGAAATGGAGTCCTTTTCCTGTTAGCCCCCGGAAACAGGAAGACTGTTTCAAGGCTTATATTACTTTGTCATCTTGGAAATCACTTGGATCTATGCAATTTTCCTCCAGGGCCATGTCCAGTGTTTCACTGTAAATATTTTATAAAGGAAGCACTAATAAGTGTCTTTTCTATCTACCAAATGGTTCTTTTTACTGATAGCATCAGTTTAAATGGGAAAATTTATTGGAATTCCTCTCTTCCCCATAGGCAACAGGATAGAAAATAAAGTGAGCACATTAGGAAGAAAAAGCAATGATCGCTATATTCCAGATTGCCATTATTACTGTTACAGAAGCAAATTGCAGGGGCGGAAAGAGGGCTACTTTCTGCATTGCAGTACTTCGCTATAAGGTAACATGCTTTTGTGATACAACACCCAAAGATGAGCACTGAAGAGCTCATTAAATGCTCATTATGTTCAAGCCTCTTGTTTTATAACCTGGGAGAGAAAAAACAAAATGACGTCTTTATAAGTTTGTGCCTACTTTAGATGCCAGGCTGTGCTCGGTGTCTAAGTGATGGCACTTACAAACCGCATTAATTTTTCTTCTGAAATCAGTAATGGTTGTTGTGGTGTTTCCATAGCTGTGATCCATTACTATGAACATTTGTTTATCAAATTTTGAAAATATACTAGCCGTTTCCTTGGGGGTGTGTGTGTTTTTTAAAGAAAAAAAGAAGTCAAAGTTTATATGTCTTGGTAGACCTCAGATGTGAGAGCAAGTCAGATAAGCATATTAGGAAGGATGAAAACACCCATTTTGCGTCAACTAAACACAGTTGTGCATAAGAAAGTGCAGATAGTAATGAATTGGAGGAAGTATCCTTTATATTTCTGAACTTTGTCTGTAGCCATGCTCTTACTGCCAGAAACCAGCTTTTCCGCTTTAAGGAAGAGTAGATTGTGTTCCAAGTGATTAGTTGCTTCAGATGATCCATGCTTGGGATTTGCAAGCGTGGTGTAACTGAACACAAAGCAAACAAGCAAGGTCAGAAAACAGATAGATTTGTTCGAGTGTGTACTTAGAGAAAAGTCTATCCAATTCTGCAGGATAAAAAACAGTAAACAACCAGCTAAATAAATTATTTTACATATGATTTGTTAATTCATACAACTATCTCAATAAAATGATAAATGGTTTTTTTTTTTAACACATAGGAACACCCTAGAACCCTGGAAACAATGCAAGTTAGTTGTAGCTAAACGGTTACCATTTCATCGATGTGAACCTGTTTGACATAAACACGTCTGCCTTGTCTTTCAGAGGGTAATGTCATACCCTTTCATGGGGCAAAGAGACAAAAAAATGGAAAGCAAGGGAAGAGGCAACTTGCTGGTGCAAAAATTAGTAGGTGAAGATTAAAAAAACAAACCACAAAACACAACTTCCTTTTAGATTACAAGATCTTCTTTTGCTGCTTTCAAGTACAGCATACTTGGAAGTCCAACTAGTCCTGTCTGCATCGTTCAGCAGTGCTATTGTTTTAATTCTTTCAACAACTGGGACAGGTGGAGGGAGTAGTTTTTATTTCACCTACCACCCTCAAAGACGGTATGTCTGTAACTACTGAGGAGACTTGATCTTCAGATCCCAAAGGATCGTGCAGGTGGCAGAGTAAAATCATGTTTTAGCACAACTACAGAGTTAGGAAAGGTATTTAGTCGTTATTAAAAAAACACCATCTTTTGCATCCATTTTTGGATTACTGTGTGACGCTGAGAACCTTAAATGTTGTATCTGTGAGTTAGGTAAAATCTATGTTTTGCATGGATTTTTCTTTGTTTTCTACAGAAGTAGAGTACCATCACAGGTACCCTCTACAACCAGAGGGAGGTTCCTAGGTCCTCGAGAAACACAAAGAAGGATGTTCACATTCTAGTTCAGATTTGTAATTAATTTTTAAAGAACTAACATGAGATGATAAAGACAGTAAGGTAACACACAAATTGCCAACCATATCCTGGACTGCATCAAAAGACGCATGGCCAGCAGGTCGGGGGGGAGGGGGGAGTGGGGGAGTGATTCTGCCCCTCTACACGCCTCTGGTGAGACGTCCCCTGCAGTACTGTGTCCAGCTCTGGGGTCCCTGGTACATGGACAGTGCTCTGAGGAGACAAAGAGAGGGGGAGATCTTTTACTGTCAGAGCTACCAGCTTCCATACCAGTGTCTGACTCATGGTTACTGTATGGCAGGAGCACTTTGTTTCAGTTAAATGCTTCACTTTGGAGCGAGCAGGACATAGCACACTGTGACATCATAAAAGGAAACAAAAAAAGAATTGATGCTAAAAGTATTGATGCATGACCCAGAGTGAACCCAGATGATGGCTGATTAAGCCAAGGCTGTTACTACTTAAGATCACTCTATAAAACTGGGATCATCCTAAGGGTGGTTGAGACCAGCATGCTGATATCTTGCAAGTTCTCTGGTAGTATGTAAGCTTGCTGAGCTCCTGTCTCTGTGGTCGATTGTTTTAGGGCAGATATATCTTCCCTGTAACCCCTTAGCACTGTGGTAGACAGGCAGTCTAGATGAAGTTGTTTGCAAACTGATTTTTTTTTTCTTTTATGTTTTTCTAATTCTGTGTCTGAAATGTTGTTTCAGTAGTTAGAGAAGATTGGGTTTGGGCTTGTGTGAGTTTTGTTCTATGAAATGCTTGTGACTTTATTCATGTCTTCTGAGATTTGTTTAATTTTTGCTGTTACTTAGATTTCTGATGGTGGGTGGTTCTGTAGATGGCTTTGCTTTTGTTTAATATTTAAAATGTAGAGAGGCTGGTATTTGTAATTTTTCTGTTTTTATTTTCCTGACTCATTTTGTTTTCTTATAGAGCTGAAGGTCAAAAAAATAATTTGCTTTTCTCTGTTTATTTTCCTTACCACTTAATAAGCGTTATGCTGCATAGATTGAGCTGTTTTATTGGACAAAGATTTTTTACCTGAAACTCTGGTACAGAGTATGGCAAAGTGGGACCACAGTCCTTGACTTACTAAATCTTGGGAACCTGGTAAGTTTTCATCTGGTGATAATGACATGTGGAAGATCCTGAAAATCCTGTTCATGTTCTTCAAGCAAAAAGTTCAGCAAGTCCTGTACTCTTTATTGGAACATGGACAGTAACAGTGTCTGGGTGAAAAGCAAGCTTGGTGTTGTCTGATGGCCCAGACTCGTTAGTGACTGGGGACACAGCTGCCTTTTAAGAAGCAGCAAGAAATCCTGTACGTGCCATTAGGCACTACTGAAACTGCAAGAGAATTCTCTCCTGTCCTGCTATCTGGTGCCCAACTGAAGCTTTGCAGGAGACTAAAATTTTTTTCATAATTTACCTTTGTTACATAAATTATGAATGAAAGTGTTTCTTAATCTCAGAGGTATATTGTGGTCAAGTGTTCTGTAAATTTTTGTAATGGTAGCAGGAGTTTTAGATAATGTATAGATAGTGACATTCCAAGGTGGTTCAGGTGTTATCAAAAAACTATTGGACAAAACCAAACCAGTAACAGCAAGGCAAAATGAGAAATGGGGCAAGAATGTACTATACAAACAAAAGATTTGTGCTTATGTGAATGGCTTTTAGTCAGGTTTCTTTGCTTGACCTTTCTACTTTTTAGCATCGACATTTAAATGTGTAAGGAACAAATGTCTACTGTGAGACAAGAACATGTTCTGTAGCAAGCTTATACTGTGCAGATTACAATTCCAGTATCCATATATATTCTCTGGCTACATGCATCCATTCCCAGTCTGAACCCTTAAGGTTACTTTGCAGTGTCTTGTACAGTTTGCAGTTTATAACAGGAGTTTAAACTCCTGGTTGCAACTAATTTGCACCACTCTAGCTTGGTGGCCTGCTAAAGCAATACGTGTTGTTGTTTGTTCTCCCTTCCTCCCCCTCCATATTTATGGAAATAGAGAGGAGTTGGGAGCCACACACACGTAGTGAACACAATTCACACTTGGGCTTACGCCCAACTGCCAGCCTTGGCAGACACTGTGAGGGGCGTAGGGCTCCATCAGCCCTAAAGAGATCACCAAGTGATGATTATGTCTGAGTTTAAAACTTTTCTAAATTTGCTGAATTTTTGAACTTAAGAAAAGGGGGAATGAGAGAAGAAAGGGCATAAAGAGGGAGGGATCAGGGGTTTTTTGTTTTTAATTTTTCTTCTCCCATTATTTTGTAAATGTTTCTCATGAGCTAATTTCTTTGGCTATGCTTTAAGGTAAATGCGCCAAGTGATTCTTTGTTTAAGTGAACCCTTTAGTCTCTCTTTTTACCTGTCTCTGAACTTCATTGTTTCTCTCTTACTAGGCAGAATAAACAGAAATGCTCAGTGAACTTTTCGTTTCCACAGAAACACTGGAAACTTGTCAGTGTATTTCAGGATGTTTTTTAACATGTTCAAACATTCCTCTTTCTAGTTAATTAACAATTAATGTAGCCACCAAGGAAAGCTGTGCCAGGAAAGAGGGACATATTGGTACCGAAGTCCAAGTGAAAATGGCCTGGTTCCTTCTGCTGGCTGTTTACACGAAGTCACAAAGGATTGGACTGAGAAGCACGCGTCTTGCTGACTCCCACTTTCCTTCAGCTTAGTAATCTCCTGACATCATGATAGGGGCCAGGAGAAGAGACCTCCTAGAATGGAGATTTCACTGAAGAAACTGGAAGTCAAAGATAAGTATAGAAATTTGGAGTCACCTCCATTTATGAGGTGACACAGTTCCTTTAGAAAAGGAGAAGAGGACTCCAGGAAAATCCATAGTGCCCAGGCAAATTGATGCAGCTCTGGTGGTGTGGTACAGTTTTATGAAAGTAAACATGAAGTCTTAAAGATGAAAGACTTTTTACTTTTTTCTAATTTTTTTCTTTTGGTTGTCACCATGTTGGTGGTTTGGTGATTTTTTTGTGAGTTTTTTTGTTGATCAGGTTTTTTATCTAACTGGCCTATATGATGTGCATATGTGTTGAGTTCTTGTACCTCAGTTAAAAAGGAAGTACCTTTTTAAAGCACCCTGTCAGAGCCCTGTGGGCACTAATTGTCCTAGTGATCCTGACCAGCCACACCAGGGGCCACCTGCCCATGGGCCCAGGAGCCCTTTTAAGCCCAGCTCTGGGCCCTCAGCCCCTGTATGAGCTGTGCTGCAGGAGGCCGGAGCCCCTGACCGGCAGGCTGACTGGCAGACCAGCAGCCACTGGACCGGACTGGACCCGACCAGTGGGTTGGCTTCCCAGTTTGGCCTTGGACCTGTCTCATCCCATGGACGTGCCAGCTGGTCTGGATGGAGGGTTGAACCTGGCCATGGCCAGCCCTGCTCTGGTACCAAGGGCCTGGGCCCTGGCTGCTGAGGCCCCCACCTACCAGCTGCTCCCCCTCAGGTCCCAGCTGCTTGTCACTTGCAGAGCCACCAGCCCTTGCTGCTCTCTGACGTGTTCTGTGTGCTGGTCTCTATGCTGAGAAATGGAGGCACCCACAGCTGCTCTGAATTCTATGCCCAGTTTATTCGTCATCTTCCCGCCCCCAGATGCCTCCAGATGAGGTGGAGGGAAGCAGAAATGTGTGTTTCCCCCTAGCAAAATCACTAAAAACTTCTAAAACTGCACAGTGGCATAGGAGGATTTGGCAAGAACAGATATGTGGGGAGATAGGATGAGGAAAGAGTGAGCTGTTGTTATGTACAGAAAGAGAAAAACAATGACAGAATAGTGATAAGAGGCTGCTTAACTGTCTGAAACAGGTTGTTTAGCAAGAAAAATCATACCTTTTTGTTTAAATGAAAGGCAAAAAGAATACAGGAGACAAAAATGAGAATGAAGCTGCTCCCAGCTGTGTTACTTTTTTACTTTTTACTTTTATTCATCTTGATAATTTTGTACAATAAAAGTATAAACTAATTTTACTTCTGTTTCTGCCAAGGTTTCCTCTCGAGTTCATATGTATTGGTTTCAGTGACCAAAGATGAATGTGTCACTAGTGCTATAAAGTCCATTGTCGTTATTACCTAAAGAACTTTTAGTACAGTTAATTATGACACATAAGAAGTGCAGGATGGCATAAAACACAACAGAATGGATAAGATAGTGCCAAGTATTTAATTTCATTTTGAATTATGAAAATGCAAATTATTAGTGTAGGGAAATTACTAAAACTTGATTATGAGGAAAAGACAGTTGGCAGCCAAGTTTAACTGACAAAATTCTGTCTAATATTAATCTTTGTGCACAAAAAGCCACAGGCAGCTAGTGAAAATTGTCTTAGTGCAGACTTCTCTAAGCTTCACACTAAAACCAAGAGACTTGTTGAAATCTTAAGATTTCCAGTCAGGTAGCTACAGTGTTTGCCTGAAAGTTCTCTGGAAGAGACTGTGTGTACACTGCAGCTCTTGCTGCAGGAGTGCTTGGCAACCTGAATCAACTCAGGAAGGAAAAACAAAGATGATTATAGTGCTTTTAGGGCAGTGTCCCTCTTGACATTAGTCTACTGAAGATTATAATTAATATTAGATAGCTGTGGTATTAGTCACTCTAAAAGTTTTTTAAAAAGCAAACCAAAATTATATTTAAAACCTTACCTAAAGCTCTTATAACCTATACTTTTAACAATAACCAGAAAAAAAAATGTTACTTATTGTTGTGGTTTTGAAACCTCTGTTTTCTGTAAATGAGAAATTCACAGATCGCGATAGTTTCTTAGTGACAGGTACTGCTTATACTGCTGAGCAGTACCAACAAGCGGAATACAGGGAAGATTTTACTGCAGACAAAACACTTTAAGTCCACCACTTTTTCCAGGAATTAACAATTTGGTTCTGTCAACTCACATGCCCAGACTTGCACAGGCTAGCTACTTAAAACTGTCCTACCCCAGTCTGTGCATCTAGCATCCGAACAACCTCTGGGACCAGAACGACAGCCTCAGCCCTGCTGAGTATTGAGTAACATGTACTGCAGCTACTGTACAGACTTCTCTCTTGGAAGCATTAAATAGGCAAGTAATGACATGCCACTTTCAATACCCACAATTATTACAATAGCATTCAAATAAAATGAATGAGTTACTGGCAACCTTCTTCAACCTTTTAAAAGCTTTTATAATGAAAGTTATGATCCAGGTTAGCGCTTTAAAACTGCTTTCTGAGAGGAGTCAGCTGGCAGCTGCTTTTCCGTATTACAGTTCACGTCAATGTAACACATGTTAATGAGAAGAGATGCGCAAATCAGAAAAGCTTATGTGCTTGTTACATCGTCCCCTCCCTTGCCCCCCAGCTGACTTGAAGTGAAAGGCAAGCATAACTTCAGACTCCTTTTGGAAATAACTCAAGTAAGAACTTCATAAATAATAATAATATTTTCAGATTTCAAGGAAATTTAACAACATCCATGATTGAAAATGTTGACCTAATGGTTCAGCTGACAAAATGTGCTGTTAAAAAGGATGAAAATTTCTAATATTGAATCGAGCTAAGTCAATGTGTGATAAAGGGAAATGGATATTGTTTGTGTAATTAACTGTGTGGCTTAGTATCAAAGTTACTGATGGATTCCTGAGGCTAGCTTAGTTGTTGTTATCTTGTTTTACTTAACAGAATGTGTATAACGGTTTGTTAACATTACCATTGCATGGAGGCTTGTTAAGCTGAAGGGCAAAACCAGGTAACACAAGCAGCCTCACTTCAGGCAGGAGCAGTGGTGGACAGTTCTTTCTGATGGTTTTACTCCTAGACAATGTTGAAGAACTTCTGAGGTAGGTGAAAACTGTGTATTTCTTCTATTGATTTTTATTGGTTTGTTTATTTTTCCATGACTGTGCTGGCACCTGATGGTAGAGATACAAACAAACATAAGTAACAGTAAAACTTGTTGAGGATATTTTATTGTTCCCCTTGAGGTGCATTAAACACACATTTGTACTTAATTATAGAGAGATTTTTAATGAACAATGCATTGGACAGAGTCCCACCAGCATAAGCAGTTCTACAGGGAATCTGCAAAGATGTGACACAAGCCAACTCTCCATATGCACTTGCATGAGCACTGATCCTGTGAGCATCAGCATGGGCTCCTCAGTCCAGCACTGAGTCCATCCTCCCGTGCCATCTCTGCTGGCCAAAGGTGGCTCCTAGGTGCTCTTACACATTCCATCCTCCATCAGTCGTTAAGAAATGCTGCAGTAACTGTAATTTATTAGCAAGGGAGCATGTTCTCCCTTATATGGATTCTGTTATTGACGTTCCTGCTCACAGACAGCTCAATTTGTTGGCCACCTTGCCCTCCATACCAGATCGTTCTGTAGTCACAAATTACCATTGCAGAGTAGTTACAATTTGATTTTCCCCTTCAAAATACTTCAGCTGTAATCAAGCCACCTTTGCAATGTCCCTTTTTCCCTCTAAGACAGCTGAAGATGTGTGTCTTTCCATAGAAACAAAAGTTATTTAAAATAAAAATTGCAAGTACCACACTCCTATCAAGAGAAAGGTCAAGTTTTTCTTTCTAAATAGCTAATAAAGCAGGCACATCCAGTTTTCCCCCCAAAATAAATTGTTCAATTCTTTTGCATGTCTCCCCACACAGTTTACTCCTCCCATTTAGGTTTCTGTTTGTCAGCTATTAATACAGCCCCACCAGCCAGTCAAGTGTTCGCTCAAGTTATATATATCTGCTCTTTCAGACACTTGCTATGGTGGACTAAAGGCTGATGTGCTTAAACACTAAGGTTTTTTTTTTTGGTCTCACATCTGTGCACGCAATCATCGTGTTGATTTTGTGCTATTATAAAGTGAAAGAATCTTAACAGAGGACTAAGCTTACGGGAAAGCTCTGAAAAACACAGTGGGCTACTTAAGAATAGACTGTTGAAACACATTAGGTTACAGGTGATCTAATGGGAAGTATTTAAATCCTGATGTAGCTAAATTTTCAAGACACCATAAATAGAGGAAAATTATCATCTATCATTCACCTGGTTAAAAAATGTGACTGTTGAGAGGCTGAGATGGTATAAGCATCAATTGAAGAATGTATCATTCAATTAAGTCCGAGTTGTTTATCTGAGAAAATGACAGAACAGAAAGCAAGCTGATTTGCTGTACAGGAAGCTCACCAAGTCACGAGATTTCCCACAGATGGTCAAAAGTGTAGAGGAAGCAGATGCTGGGGAACAAGCAAGGTTGCGAGGTCTCTCATTTCAGTCGGAGCATAAGGAAAAATTGGAGCACTGCAAAGCATGAAGTGCTAGACAAAGAGGCTTGAAACTGTGAGTAAATACACTATCGTTTGATTCCTCTTACGTTCAGGAGGGCATGGTTTGCGCGTTCTGGCAAAATATCAAGATTGCACATAACAAACATGGACTCCATTATTTTCTCTTTACATAACAACTGAAAAATGCTGAGGTGTTGTCTAACTATTCCATGCAAAATGGGTGACAGTGTTTTTTAAAGCCTCGCTGAAACAGTTATTAAAAATAAGTCTCATTGTTTTGTGTGAATAAGTTTCTTGAACTTTGTTGCTATAACGTACCTCACAGTAAAACGTCACCTTCCGTTTTCTTCTCTGTACTGCAAGTCATATTAACTTAAACAGGCAGAGAAGGTCCAGAGTTACTAACATATTTTAAACCCCTCTTTTAAAGAGGAGGGATATTTTTTAGTTTCCAAGCACACAAAATATTTTCTTTAGTAACAAGAAACCATAGTGATATCAGACACAGTGAAACAGTGGTTATCTGCTCAACATTGGAATGTCATCTTACACAAAATAAGGCTTTGTCAACCTATGTTTGTTTGAACAAAGGACGGTACAATGCAGTACAATAAGTAGCTCTTAATAACTTCACATGTATAAACCTTTTTCAGGATAATAATGGCTGTTTCTGGTCAGAAGTTGTTGCTCTGACAATAGTGGAGATGGTGCATTTTTTTAATGATCCCGTCCCAGGTAGAAAAGGAGAAATTTAGTGTTTTCTGTCACCTAGCTTAGTGGACCTCAGCTAATGGTTGCAGCCTGTGGATTCCAAAGGAGATGGTACAAGCCTGAACCCAAAATCGTATTTCATATTTAGGAACCGATGCCATTCCTTTCTTGGAAAATTTGTATATCAACTAATCTCCCTGCTGTTGGACTGGATGATCCTTGAGGTCTCTTCCAACCTTAATGATTCTATGATTCTTTGAACAGGTCAAGATGAAAGACAGAAATGGGATGAAGGTTAGCAACCACGGGAGGTTTCCAGAAACTAAACAATTCTTTGAGGAGAAAACAGTAGGTTATTTAAAGAGACTATATAGGTCTCTATGAGTCTCTATAGTTTTATAGACTTCTTTATGTAAAAGGGACTTACTTGTTTCTTTACTGTCCCTGTCTGTAAAGTTTTTCACACAGTCACCGTCCATGCTGTAGGAGGCCTCTGGTTTTTGATGAGAATGCTAGTTTACTTTTTTCCAGATCAAGTGGTTAATAATGCTTTTGGCATGCTAAAACTACTCGTTGTTAGCCTAAAAATAAGGCATTAGGATGAATTTGCTTTGCCCAAATGGGGTAACGTGTGCACACAAAAATAGTGAAGAGGAACAATATCAAAAGTTTGTTTACATGTAGTTAAAAATGGACACCAGTTTATTTCACCTAGAAGATGTAAGATGCAAGAGAACATTTGAGTGAACTTCCTGCTTTGTGTAACTTGCATGTAAAACTAAGATGGAGACTTCTGTGCAGAGGGTATACAGGAACTACTCTGGTTTTAACGTTGGCTAGAAAGTAGTGGTGTTCCAAAAATGAAGAGGGGGAGTAAATGAGAGTACTTGCCATGAGTGGATTTTAACATTAGGTCTTCATTGCAGAAAGAGACTACTAGTTTTCAAATATTTCTTAAATCCTAAAAATGCAATTTTCATGTAAATTTCCCAAGCCTAATTTAACAGGGAATTTTTAAGGTGTAAAACTGACAGCTGAAAACATATTTCACCAGAACAGTGTAATGATTTTTGCACTTGGCATCTGTATAAAAAACCCCAAACAAATCCTTGGGCCCTGTATTTCTGTAAAGAAATGTGACAGACATTAATGATGAGGAACTTTATTAACGCTTTGTTTCATCTCACTCTTTAGTAAATTTTTCCTATCTCTTATGCAGTAAATCATCTTCCCCACAAAAGTTTATATCAGGATTCTCTGATTTTCTCTACCTTGCTCAGTCACTTTGTTGTTCTCTTGGATGGAAAGATTGAGCCCATAAACTACTCTACTTTTACAACTGCACTGAAGCTCCTGTCCTTGTTACATCCCTCTCAATCTTCAGACCTACTCCCATCTCTGTGAAGAATTCTGTCGAATTCTTCCAAGAAAACACTGACAGCTAAATCCCACTTCCAAAGTTGGGAGAGGACAAAAAAAAAGAGGAAAATAAAAGGAGTTGTGGGGAAAAAAAACAGGAACTAGAACTTGAAATGAATACTTTTCCATGTTGCTGCTAGCTTTTTTTTCTTTCGTGGTTACCCCTCCTGCCCCCCCAAAGTTTTCTGTAAGGATTTTTCAATCCCACTTCCCAATTAAAACTCTTATGGGAAAAAAACCCTCTTCACTCTAAAATATTCGTTCTCTTAGTTTTCTAATAGACAGCATGTTAGTAATTGTAAATGGCTTCCAATCCAAAAATAAGAATACCAGTAAGTATTTGAAGAACTTTGGTGCAAGCTGATAATGCAGCCCTACTTTTCTGTGTATCATCATCTTTTCTATGCAAACATCACTTGCGAGGTCCTGCTTAGCTTCTAATGAACGAATTACAAAATACATATTTGAATTTTATTGGTTAATTGAGGAGGCAATACTATAGAAGTAGATGAGGAGACATCTTCTGCAGAACTGAGTAACTTTAAACTTTGTGAGCATATTAGAAAAATTACTCTGCACATGCAGTGCAATCTTAAAATTGAATACCAATAGTTGCATGAAAGGGGAAGACGCGCAACTTACACGATAATTTGTAAAGAGCAACACAAGATTTTAACTTTAGAGGATGGTTCATAATACATCCTTCAATGTAATTTCCTAGTTTTTGAGGAAAAAAACCCCAACAAACCCCAAACCAAAAACACCAGTTGAGCAATGTCTTGGATTTGCAAATACCACCAGGCAGCAGTGCTTTCATCATGTTCTTCAAACCTAGTACTTGGAAGTCAGAGAAGAGCTGTAATTAAAATGGCAATTTTGTGCATAATTAGAAAGTAGTTGAAATTCAGCTGAGATTGAGTGTATGCAAAAGAAGACAGAACACCTACAAATGATACAGACAGTGGTTAATTGTTCCGATGTGGTGCTGTGTTGTGTCGCATTATATCATGGCCCCTCATAGAATAAAGCAAGGTTTGATTTAGTATGGTTTAGTTTTCATTTGCCATCCATCTGCTTGATGGTTTAAGCACATGTAAAAATCAACCTGTGATTATATACTGAAAATCTTCATTATGTAATCTGATTTGGCAACATCTTGGAGAACTTGGAAGTTTCTATGGCAAGGTTAAAAAGCAGTAGTGCATGTGGTCCCAATGAAGGGTCACAACATTCACACAAAGTCCTCCTGAAATCAACTGCCAATTTAGAACTGTCTAGACTTGGCATCTTTATTGGCAAAAGCAATTTACATTTAAGGTAGTCTCAGCCATCTGGGCAAGGTCATTCTTTTCAAACATCTTTTCCTAGATGATGTTGAATATCAGAGGATCCTACAAGGCTCTGGAAACATTTTCTTTGTGACTTCAGAAGTAGGACACCGAGACACTGTGACAGGATTGCTCTTGCCCAATACAAAAGAATGCAGTTTGAATTTGTGGACACAGCACCTTTTTTAGGAAGAAGAGGGGAAAGGATAACTCTATAGTTTTACAAACTTCTCACAACACCAAAAGGTAACGAACGTGGGCTTTTGCTAACATAAAATTTCTTCCAGGCCTCAAAGTGATTCAAATCTGTGTTACCATTCCCATATACCAAAAAACCTGAAACTGTTGTGCTGGGCCCAACTGTAGAGTAAAATATCAGAAAGTTCGGATTGAGGAGCTGTAAGAATCTCTTAATTTTTTCCAAATATGCATGAAAAGTCAGGCCTTCATACTAAAGTTTGAAGTATCAAAACAGTAGCTACTGTGTTTAAGAGAATTCAATACAAAGCATTACTTCTTTTTGGTAGATTACTGAAAGTATGTTTTTTTGTGTGTTTGTTTTGTTTTAGAGAAAGTGAATAGAAGACTGAGTATAAAGGTCTATTAAGTTCCAAACTGTGAAATTCAGCAATGATACACTGTGGAAAAAAACATATTTGTGTTGCGTGTCTTCTTATTTTCGCAAGCATTTTAATCTGCTCCTGGAAAGATCCTCAGCTACAGAAAAACATAACTAGAAAAATCTTCCCCCAGGCAACAACTGCCGGTCCAGTAGGTCAGGTTTGTAGGGGAAAACCTGCTCAAAATGTAATAACAGCACTAAAAGATAACCGGACGTTTATTATAGCCCCATACTTTGATGACAGAGAAAGCAAAGTCACTCGTGTGATTGGGATTGTTCACCACGAAGATGTAAAACAACTATACTGCTGGTTCTGCTGTCAGCCCCATGGAAGGATGTATGTATCAAAAGCAGATATTGACGTTCACTCAGACAGATTTGGGTTCCCTTACGGTGCAGCAGATATAGTTTGTTTGGAACCCGAAAACTGTGATCCGACACATGTATCAATTCATCAGTCTCCACATGGAAATATTGACCAGCTGCCAAGGTTTGAAATTAAAAACCGCAGGGCTGAGACCTTTTCGGTTGACTTCACTGTGTGTATCTCTGCCATGTTTGGAAATTACAACAATGTCTTGCAGTTTATACAGAGTATGGAAATGTACAAGATTCTTGGGGTGCAGAAGGTGGTGATCTATAAGAACAACTGCAGCCATCTCATGGAGAAAGTCTTGAAGTTTTATATGGAAGAAGGGACTGTAGAGATAATTCCCTGGCCCATAAACTTACACCTCAAGGTTTCTTCTAAATGGCACTTTTCTATGGATGCGAAAGACATTGGCTACTATGGACAAATCACAGCTCTGAATGACTGCATATATCGTAACATGCGGAGGAGCAAGTTTGTGATTCTTAATGATGCTGATGAAATAATTCTTCCCCGCAAGCACCCAGACTGGAAAACAATGATGCACAGTCTTCAGGAGCAAAACCCAGGGACTGGCATTTTCCTCTTTGAGAACCATATCTTCCCAGAAACCGTGTCTACTCACATGTTCAACATTTCATCCTGGAATACTGTGCCAGGTGTTAACATATTACAGCATGTTCACAGAGAGCCTGACAGGAAAGAAGTTTTCAATCCCAGGAAAATGATAATTGATCCACGAAAGGTGATCCAGACTTCAGTCCACTCTGTCCTACGTGCTTATGGGAACAGTGTGAATGTTCCTATGGATGTTGCCCTCATTTATCACTGTCGGGTGCCCCTTCAAGGAAACCTTCCCCGAGAAGCCCTCATCAGGGATACAACACTGTGGAGATATAACTCATCGTTAATCATGAATGTTAACAAGGTGCTAAATCAAACCGCATTGTAAGCTCAAAAGTGAAACCTTGGTTATAAGGGAGGGGAGTGGAGAGCAGCCCATGTCATGGGGAGGCAGAGAATACCCTTTAAAGCTCATATTAAAATCACTTCCACATGAAGTTTACATCCTGCAGGGATGTAGGAGAACAGCCCTTTCAGGTACTGTGCAAAGGTAAATTTGATATGTGACCTGAATCAAGGTATCCGGGGAAGAGATTTTCAAATTTGACAAACTTCTTTTATCCAAAAAGGGTGATGGAGGCTTCAGTCCCCTGTTTTCTAGAGATGATTGCACATGTTTGGGAAGAGTCTGATGACGTTGTTGTATGTCTTTGCGGGAAATTGGTGTGACATCCTTTGCATCAGGCATACATCCCTTTGGAGCTACAGCATACACCTTTGGCTGCAGAAGTAGCTGTGGGGGGTTAAGCTACAAATTTGAGAGCAGTACTAAAATTTAGAGGTCTTGCAATAGGTATTTAATAATGCTATATTCTGCCCAACAATAAATGTATTGTGTATTTGTCTATTACTTACTGGAACAAAGGTCTGCAATTTATGGCCTTCACCAGTGGGGAAAAAAGTCCCACCACAGAACTGATACGCACCCACGTGGTGTTTCGTCGTAGGAATGATTCAACGAGCGGCTGTCATCTGTGCCAAGTACTGGTGTAAACAACTGGATTTTATTGTGATGTAATTATCAATTTCCCTTTACTTTTTAAAAAAATTATTTACATTTTAAAAATGTAACAGCCTGTTTGTGTTTCTCCACACCCCAGGAGTCCCTCAGGCAGCTGCGCGCCGGGTGCGGTGCGGCCGCCCGGGCAGCTCAGCCCCGGACACCGGGTGCGGGGCTCTCCCCGCGGCGCGGCACAAGGGCGAACGGCGCTCCCGCATTCCGCGGTGCGGG
>VWZZ01005362.1:67076-87808 GCA_013399095.1 Psophia crepitans | reverse complement strand
CTTGATGATCTCAGAGGTCCTTTCCAACCTTAGTGATTCTATGATTCTATGTAACTCTCCATCTGAATGCACTCCGAGCCTGGAGTTCAGGTTTAGGTTGAAAGAACGCGTTCCTCCTCAGCAGAGCGGTGTGGGGGTGTGTTGGGGGTAACCCCGGTGGGCAGCTGAGCACCACGCAGCTGCCTGCTCGCTCCCCCCGTTCCAGTGGGATGGCAGAGAGACTTGAAAGGGCAAAAGTGAGGAAGCGCATGGGTTGAGATAAAGACAATTCAAGAGGTAAAGCAAAGCTGTGTATGCAAGCAAAGCAAAGTAAGAAATTTATGCCCATTTCCCATCAGCAGGCAAGTTTTTAGCCGTTTCCAGGAAAGCAGGGCTTCATCAAGTGTGATGGTGACTTGGGAAGACAAATGCCATAATGCTGCACGTGTCCCCTTCCTCCTTCCCCCAGCTTTTATTGCTGAGCACAGCGTCACACAGTCTGGAATAGCCCCTTGGCCACCTTGCTGCAGCAGTCCCCGCTGTGTTACCTGCAAACTTCTTGGAGCGGGCGGGGAGAGAGCACCCTGAGAGAGGGAGAAGGCGGCCTTGACACTGTGTAAGCACTGTTCAGTGGCAGCTAAAACGTAGGTGTGCTTTAAGCACTGTTCTGGTCACAAATCCAAAACACAGCACCCGACAAGCCAGTATGAAGAAAATTAACTCTGTCCCAGCTAAAACAAGCACAGTGTGAAAGACAAAAGGTGGAAATAACTATCTTTTAAGTGTTGTCATGCAATTTTTATTTTGCCTGATCTATTTCCTTTCAAAGGACATAAAATCCTATTATAAACAATTAGACTTTGGCTTAGGGATATACAGCAGATAATAATGGAGAGGTTTATGAGTGTACAGGGAAATGTGTGGTTTGTCAGTTCTAATGGCAGAAATTAAGCCTACAACAACGCTATATATGGATCTGGCTTACCTTCTTTGTATTTAGAATAGAAATGGCCAGCTTATTTTTTTTAGAGCAGTATTTTGCAAATAGTGGAGTAGTACTGCCCTCAGTTTAATCCTTCAAACAACATGCTTCTGACTTTGGATCATGTAAGAGAGGAAGGACTCTGGTGTTTCAAAGAGTCTTTCTGAAAAAGAGAAGCTATCAAAAGAGGAGCAACAGGCAACCTAGATCAAGATGGTAAATGATTGTTAGTCTTTGGAATTTTTATTTTAATTTAAGCACCAGTGGTTTGTGTTGTTACTTTTGGCAAAAATCATAAAGCAGAGGATAGAAAGTAACTGTTTCCAAAAATAATAAATTAATATAGCTCTTTGTTAGTGGTGGCTTTTTATGTAGACCCTGGATAAACCAAGGATTAGGCTATTTATTTTTCCTGTACTACTGAATCCAATATTGTGTATTAGCGACTGAAACTTTGCAATCATCTCTTGTAGATTGCCCCCTATCCTCACCCCAGATCACGAGATAAAGTAGTAAGCTTGTCACTGAAATCAGGAAATGAACTCTTTAATGCCCAGGTAGTATCAAAGAGCAGGCATTCTTTCTTGCAGCGCCAGATGCTCGGGGGAATTTCTCCTCCTATCACACATACCGAGAGTTAGAGTCAGGTCACGTTTATTATGCATATTCATACATTCATCAGCATAACCTGTACATATTAATACCTTCTAAAATATGATCGGTGAACTCTTTGCTTGCTTCGATTTAAAAACGCAGTACCTTCTAAATTCCCTGTGCGTGTTCAGTGAGTGGGGGTCTGTATCTGGGGAGGGGGTGTTTTTAGCCCTGGAGGGGTGGTTTTCACATTACGCAGAGACAGTTCACTCTAAGGATACCAATTAGAGGAATTCCTGCTGACCTTTGGCTCTCAAGGATGTGTATCTCCTTGTTAACAAGTGTTCCTCTATTCAAGATTCCTTTGCTACATCTTACCTAAGCACCCCTCATTCTAATTAAATCCATTTGAAGGTTTAAAGGACAGTTCTCGTGTTCTCAAAGCCCCAGTTATCTTATTCTCAAGCAATAAACAATAATGAATACACAGCTCAGAATACACACCCCAAATGTTAACTCATTCTTTCATATTTCAGACAACAAGCTGAGAGTTACCAAAATTAAACTCAACGTAAACATTGCAAAGATACCGAAATGAGCAGCATAAAAGGCCTTCAGCTGTCCCAGTGAAAAGAAAACAAGTTACAAAGGCCACAAGGCAGAGAACATGTGGGGGAGATTAATAATGACCTAGGAATGGCTTTTGAACTAAATTAGTGCTTTTTTTTCCATTCTTTAGTAAGGATGATGCTAATTGTGGAGAGTTAAAGACAGATGATGGAAAAGAAGGTCTAAAAATGGAAGTTGTACACCAAAGGTAAAAACATTCTAGTTGGAAGGTGATACTGAATAATTTCCATTCCAAAATTTAAAGACTACAGACAAGCTATTGAAGAACCTGTAAGGAGTGTTTAATAAATGTGTCATGACCATAGTGGTACAATGTGGCAAAAGAAAGCACCAGCAGTTCCTTGGTTTAGGAAGAGGAAAAGAAAGATTATTTAAGTGTGTGCACATTTGTTAAGTGCAGTCGTGGTCACATACATCGTTTTAGAGTAGATTTTAGGAGGAGTATGGCAAAAGAAATAAGGAGAAATGCGATTAATTTGAGGAACTTGACCTAGTGAAAGATGTCCCTGCCCACAGCAGGGGGGATGGAACTAGATGATCTTTAAAGGTCCTGCCCAATCGAAACCATTCAATGATTCTCTGAGAGCTCTTCGTTATGACCTAGTTGAAGAAGAAGACACATTGCGTAACTGCACTTGGCTGAAAGACTGGGTAGGTGTATTAATCTTTGGCTGATGACAAGCTCAGATGTATCTGTGCAATGTGATGCATATGTTAAGAAAGAAAATTCCCAGCAATGATGAGGGCTTATCGCTGTCGGGTACAAATGGACAAGGAGCAGAGGTTTCTGGTCTCCTGTGCTGGAGATTAATTGAAACTGGGCCAACTGCACCGAAGCAACTGGTCCAAGAGGCGTGTTGCTCATGAGATGGTATTACAACAGCCCCTCTTGTTTAATGAAACAGTAGCAAATATGAAGACGGGGTGGTGTGACTGGAGTCCGTAAATGCAATCGGGAGGAAGAAAGGCCCGTTACTGTTAGGGGGAATACTGAAGAGGAACAAACTGGTGCAAAGTAGCCATCGATACCATTAGTTGAATTTAGTATTAAAGCAAATCTGCATAATTTTGTATCATGTTCTACTTGAATAGTAATTGGAATTAAAAAAGACTAAACTGGAGTGAATTGTTGTTATTGTCATTGTAAAATGAACTCTTTTAAATATGCTGGAAGCATATTTTTGAAGTTAAAATTTGCCAAGTACTTTCTACAGTGAGGAAATAAAAATCTGACTTTATATAAGATTTTCTGCTTATATATCTGTGCTATTCATTTCAGGGGACCAAAATTTGTGAGTCACATTTTGGGAAAACTCTCATGAATTTCACTCCTCAAATAATTAGAGATTTCTTTCATTAAGGTTCTGTGTTCTGGTGTGTCTTTTTTCTCTACTTCTAGAACCTGCTGTTGTGCCAGATCTATCTCACAGTTCCTCATTAGAATCTGTATTCACCTAATTTAATTAGGCCTAGCATATGTTACTAGAAATATAGATATATAGTATATTTTTCTAGCTCTTTTTTAACTATGCGTGTGAACTGCGGATATATCAACATGCAGGATTGATTTCCAAAAGGAAATTTAAGTGTCCTTAAAAAAAAACAAACCTCACCCGAGCACCTAAGTTTGATTTGCTTCAACAGCTCCACACTCAAGTCTGTAATTTAAATGACGCTCTTGGGAGGCAACTATGCTTTGCTCAAGAGAAGGAAAACTCGTTTTTCTGGTAGGTGTGGCTGCTGTTACTGACATTAAAGAATACCAACCACCTGCAAATGTGTCGGCAGCTGTCTTAGGTATGGTACCAGCATTTTTTCCCTCAGTCTTGTTCTGTATTGAACAATTCTTGCAATTTGTCTTAAAAATATTTAAGTTTTTATCTGGTTAGAATAAACAATTTGTAGATGATACCTGAACAAAAAATAACTGGAGGACTGAGCAGAACTTCACTCAGCTGTCTCCTTTAAAAGGTACTTTCAGATGTTCACTGTTCAAAGCACAGTTGAAAAGATTTATTATTTTAATTATTCATTATTTATAGCTAGCAAAAGCAGAAGAAATAACAGGCAATAAATTAATGGTATTATTCAGTGCTGACTTGTTTTGATTTTTTTTAATAAAAACTACTTATGCTATAAGACTGAACAATATTTTAAGTTATAAATAGATAAGACAGAGGAAAAAATGCTAAATGTGACCTACTGTGTGTATTGTAAGAACGCTAAAATATATAACAACCCGGGAATAGGAATGCTTAGGGGCAACTTTTTGCCTGACTTTAGAATATTTAATACATAGACTTAAAAAATTTGAGTTGTTCTCAGTGACAAATCTCCAGCAGAAATTTGTATGACGGTAGCAGGCTCTTACCATGTATTTGCAGTTCTGCTCCAAATTTTAAGGACTTGTGGGGGAGCTCTCCATTTCATAGACGGACTAGGCAGCGCTGCCTACTGCTGCTGTTCTGCTTTGTGCCTAGTGTGAGGCAGTGAGATTTCTGGTGCCCTATGACTGTTGTGGTCTGTAAAGCAATTTCTTGGGAGGAAAAACTGCTATAAATCGTATCAGCCTTGGTGAATGGGGCATTCTAAGGAGTATGTTGTGACCGTGGTTCTCCTTATTGTGCTTTTTCAGGAAAGAGCAATTGTGAAAATATTGCACATATTATTCTGAAGGTGTGGGCAATTATTTTTTGCCTAAACTCAGTTGAGATTCGGGAGCTAGATTGCTGTATTTCAGAAGCTAGGTTTTACTGATTGGAAAATACTGTATTTGAGCAGAAAACCAGACCCTAGGGGAATTTTTCAAGCCAAGCAGTGAAGTTGCCGGTGAATTTCGGCACTTCCAAGGTTATGAAGCTGCTGAGTGTGATATCTGGATCAAAACTATGGATTTAGGTTATTTCTAGTTTTGTGTCTTTCTTACTTTTCTTTGAAAATGCTAATTTTCTGTTCCATCACAAAACAGTGTTGAGACAGAGGCTTTTAAAATGGCTTTACACAATGTGTGAAATGCAAAAAAAGAGTATGAAATATTAGGCTTCATCATTATTTTAAAATATGAAATATTAGGGTTCATCATTATTTAAAAATAGAGTAATATGCTTGTGAAAAAATATTGTGAGGTATTCAGCACCTGCATACTCCCTGGCGATACTTAGGTTACTGAGTATTTAAGCCATATTAAGAGTCTTGAGCAGTAAAGACAAGAAATATGAGAATCTTCCAATACCTGCTACACCTATGACGTTGCTACCTGTTTTAGCTATAAAATATATACCTAGAAATCTGGGTCTGTTAACAGTAGGATTTCTTTCTCAGCAGCTGGCTTAATGCACCAATGACATGCCTACTAGGAACATTTTCCTCCTGTGGTGCGATAGAACCAGTTTATTCCATCTTGGCATTCTACCCCATGCTTCTTGCTGGCAGTTGGTGATACTCTCTTCTGCCAGTCCAGTTTTCTGATCCAACATGAATTTGATTACTCTGGGGCGCTCTTCTTCCAAGAATCTCTGTGGTATAAGCAGGCCTTTGAAGACACTTGCTCTCACCTTTCTGTTTATGGATGATATCTGGATGCCTAAAGATGAATTTGTAGAGGAAACTTTAATCTGAGATCCACTCACAAAAATTACTGCTTGGGAGTGCCATGAGCTCCCTGCCAGGCATTAACACGTGCTAGCGCATGAGTGCTGCTAAAGATTTTGGCCATCCAGGTACTCAAGGATGGCTGGCTGTTCCTGCAGCAGCGAAAGTTTAAAGAGCTGACCCCTAAACCCTGCCGGCAGCTGAGCCAGCGTTAATGCAGTGTGAGGAGGCCCAGGTCTCTAGCAAGCATAATATGAGGTGACCTTCCCTGCAAGCCCTGCCTTGTATGGGGCTAAGTAGGGTAGAGCTGATAACTGAGAATAAGTTTTATACCCCCATAGATTTTACCTATCGTCTTCTGAATTGATCTTCCTCTGTATGTATTGTTTTATCTGTGGTGATCTTCAAGTTTGGGAGTGTAGTGGTTTCACCTTGGCTAAACGCCAGGTGTCCACTAAGCCGCTCTATCACTCCCCTCCTCAGCAGGGCAGAGAGGGGAGAGGGAAAAATAAGATGGGAAAGACCACTCCAAAATTGTGGGTTTAGATAAAGGCAGTTTTAATATAGCGGAAAGCAAGGCCGCGCATGGAAGCAAAGCAAAGGAAAAACAAAAGATTATTCTCTACTTCCCATTAGCAGGCGATGTCTGGCCACTTCCTAGGAAGCAAGGCTTCCAAAAGCTAGTGGTTACCCCGGAAGACAAAAATGTTAAAAAAACCGAATGCCTTCCGTTCCTCCCCCTCTCCCTCAGCTTCCCATTGCTGAGCAGATGTCATATGGTATGGAATATCCGTTTGGCCAGTCTGGGTCAGCTGCCCTGGCTGTGTCCCCTCCCAGGATCTTGACCACCCCCAGCCTACTGCTGAGGGGGTGGAAGAAGGGTTGGAGACACAGCCTTGATGTGTGCTGGCACTGCTCGGCAGTAGCCACAACACTGGTGTGTTATCAGCACCTTGCTGCTACCAATGCACAGCACTGTAAGGGCTGCTACGGGGAAATTAACTCCAGCTCAGCCTGAGCCAGTACAGGGAGTTTATACTTTAGAGATTGTATCTGGACCATGATGTGCAGTCCCCAACTGCCGTGTTTTTTATGAACTTAATACTATATACAGATTTAATGTATGTATCTGCTGCTAACTTGTCTGTGAGAAGTCCAGCTGAGGGGTTTTTGTGTGCTTAATTTACAAATACACTGTAGGGATAGGGAAAAAAAAAAAAGCTTTTGTTTTAAAAATTACTGCCTAATTATTTAATTGTATGTTCTAAAACTTGGATTATACAAAGTAATTAATAATGGCTCCTTGTTCTCCTGTATGTAAACCTCTCAGATGCTTTGACAGGACCCACCACCTACAGAAACTGTTCCACACGTCTGACATACAGAAGCATTCAGATTGCCACACGCAGTATTGTCCATCCCATTAAAGGTGTGTTCTGTAATCGATTTTTTCCTAAAAGCACAGTAGCTGGGTCTCTGATTAAGTCAGATTTGCCGCCTGTCCTGTTTGTGAAATTCTTGAACAATGATCATAAGTCAATATTATCTGATACTACATATTTTCTTTTCTGCAGATGCAGCAACATAGAATGCAAGGACAAAGAAATTTGCATCCACATTTAGATACGTTCCGAATGCTGTGCGGTGGTAAAAAGTCTTACTTGGCCGCTGCTGTCTGCATTATTACTCTAACTTCAATGGTCACGGTTTCTTATCTTAGGTTACAGAGACTATCTCACCTGCCAAAAATAATGCAAGAAGGTAGCAAATGCAGAGGGAAAACTACCAATAGCACAATAACAGCACTAAAAGATAACCGGACGTTTATTATAGCCCCATACTTTGATGACAGAGAAAGCAAAGTCACTCGTGTGATTGGGATTGTTCACCACGAAGATGTAAAACAACTATACTGCTGGTTCTGCTGTCAGCCCCATGGAAGGATGTATGTATCAAAAGCAGATATTGATGTTCACTCAGACAGATTTGGGTTCCCTTACGGTGCAGCAGATATAGTTTGTTTGGAACCCGAAAACTGTGATCCGACACATGTATCAATTCATCAGTCTCCACATGGAAATATTGACCAGCTGCCAAGGTTTGAAATTAAAAACCGCAGGGCTGAGACCTTTTCGGTTGACTTCACTGTGTGTATCTCTGCCATGTTTGGAAATTACAACAATGTCTTGCAGTTTATACAGAGTATGGAAATGTACAAGATTCTTGGGGTGCAGAAGGTGGTGATCTATAAGAACAACTGCAGCCATCTCATGGAGAAAGTCTTGAAGTTTTATATGGAAGAAGGGACTGTAGAGATAATTCCCTGGCCCATAAACTTACACCTCAAGGTTTCTTCTAAATGGCACTTTTCTATGGATGCGAAAGACATTGGCTACTATGGACAAATCACAGCTCTGAATGACTGCATATATCGTAACATGCGGAGGAGCAAGTTTGTGATTCTTAATGATGCTGATGAAATAATTCTTCCCCGCAAGCACCCAGACTGGAAAACAATGATGCACAGTCTTCAGGAGCAAAACCCAGGGACTGGCATTTTCCTCTTTGAGAACCATATCTTCCCAGAAACCGTGTCTACTCGCATGTTCAACATTTCATCCTGGAATACTGTGCCAGGTGTTAACATATTACAGCATGTTCACAGAGAGCCTGACAGGAAAGAGGTAATCAATCCCAGGAAAATGATAATTGATCCACGAAAGGTGATCCAGACTTCAGTCCACTCTGTCCTACGTGCTTATGGGAACAGTGTGAATGTTCCTATGGATGTTGCCCTCATTTATCACTGTCGGGTGCCCCTTCAAGGAAACCTTCCCCGAGAAGCCCTCATCAGGGATACAACACTGTGGAGATATAACTCATCGTTAATCATGAATGTTAACAAGGTGCTAAATCAAACCGCATTGTAAGCTCAAAAGTGAAACCTTGGTTATAAGGGAGGGGAGTGGAGAGCAGCCCATGTCATGGGGAGGCAGAGAATACCCTTTAAAGCTCATATTAAAATCACTTCCACATGAAGTTTACATCCTGCAGGGATGTAGGAGAACAGCCCTTTCAGGTACTGTGCAAAGGTAAATGCATTTGATTTGTGACCGGAGACATGGTACCTTTTAAGAATCCACAGTGATCGAGTGCAGGTTAAGAATTGGGTTCCTCAGGTAAAGTCTACTGCAGCTTTGTAAGACGTGAGAACTGAGGCTGATGGCTCTATTACATGCCAATAACTTTGAAAGGGAATTATTCAAGGCCTAGGAAGTGACCATGCAGAAATTAGAAAGTAAATGTATCAATTTCTAGCTTGCTTCTTTTCTCATCTTCGTGTATGTTTTAGCTATTGCAATGAATCTATAAACTACCTAAAGGAGGAATGAATTGATTTTGGTTGTTTATATCTCTGAAGTACTTGGTAGACAAGAAAAAAACCCAAACAGTTACGGCTGTGCTTAGTGGTCTTAAAATAATGCGTTGGGACAGCATCTCCCAGATGAAGAGCTGCATTGACATTAACACTGTAACTCATAATCACAGAGGCAGGATAAGAAAATGCAGCAGCTGTAGTGCTGGAACTGTCACTTGTTAGAGGTATTTCTTCTTCAGGGAAATGGGAATTTGTAGCAGAGCCATGAGTCATTGAGTCATTTAATGATACCAAGGATCAATGCAGATGGTATTACTTCTCCTGGAAAATGAAAAATGAGTTTATTTTAATTTAAAAAAAAAAATCAGTATTTCTCTACTCATTCAAATAATGCAAAAGGCTATACACAGTTTTCAGCCTATGTACAAGAAAATACAATTACAGTCATTAGTATTAAAGGTAACGTTGCTTAATTCTTGCAGTTTTTATATTACTGTTTGGGTACAAGATTTGTATGCACCAAGTTGAGTAGAAGGTAAACAAATACATTGCGAAAGTAATTGTGCAAAATCTACCAGTTTCAACTGTAAAAAAAGTAACCTATTATATTCTTGGAAATTGTTGAAGTGGTGATTCATTGTAACACTAAACTTAGCTGTTGGGAGATTTAGTGATCCAAATGACTGTTCAACTGGGTGTTTGAGGCATGCAGGTTTAAGAAGGATAATCCCTCTTGTTACCCACAGCTTTTCTGAATTACTTAAGCAGTACATGCTGGGTTGTGTTGGAAAGCTTTAAAACAGGAGCAAGGGATACAGATTGATGTTGAAGAAAAAGGAGACTATTGTGAACTGAACAGAAGGCTGTTTCCAGGTAGAAAGAGGGATGGATGAACAACTGTTTATGATACATAGTAGGGGGTTTTGGTTGGTTGTGGGATTTTGGGTTGTTTGGATTTTTTTCCCCTGGGATCTTGAACCCTCATAACAAACTGTTTCTTCATTCATGAAAAATCAGGCATCAGGTAGATTTTAGTCCTTTGTGTAATGTGGAAGTTGAATTATGTTGTTTTCTAATGTAGCTGTAAGGGTACAGAGGCTGCATCTTTTCTAACCTCTACTGAAAAATAGCGCCAAGTAGTTATTAACCT
Source organism: Psophia crepitans (assembly GCA_013399095.1). Taxonomy (NCBI): domain Eukaryota; kingdom Metazoa; phylum Chordata; class Aves; order Gruiformes; family Psophiidae; genus Psophia; species Psophia crepitans. Next base: position 77,503 of record VWZZ01005362.1, on the reverse strand, counting down.
CTGCTGATGGGTCAGATGGAAAGCAAAGCAAACAAAACATTTGCTCTCTGTAGTTTCACAATTTCAGTCATATTTCTTCTGTTCGCTAAGCCCCCAAAGCTATGTGCATTGTACTGCTGTGGCAATGTATTAGAATGTTCCCATGAAGGGCCATCTGGAGGCAGTGATAGTCTGACACTTTGGTGTGTGAGAGAGAAATATGTGTGCGAGACCAGGTGTGCTGCCTTTTTTTTTTTTAAATTTCTAATTTTTTTTTTTTATTTTCTGTCGTGTTTTCATTTCTGCCTCTGCTTTGTGGTGGCATGTATCTATGCCCTTAAGGAGCTCTGTCATTAGTGGATTAGTATTGTTAGCTAGCAAATTTCCAGGTGGAATGTTTACGTGGAAGTCTTCAAGAGACACTCTGTAAATAACTGTTTGCTAATTGTGTTTGTAATGGTCGTCAGCTGCTATGTAGAGGCTAAAACTTCATTTATAAAACTAAAAGGGTGGAAGAGCAGTGTAGTGTGTATTGTATGCTTCTCGTCATATTTTTCTGCTTGCATACTCTGGAACAATGCAGAAAAGGCGAATCTAGAGTTCTTGATTTGTTTAAAATTTTCTGCAGTTGTTTATGAAACACTTGTGGCAGAATCCCTTTCGAACTAACACTTTACAGCTCTTAACAAACTGTCGCATTTGCTTCACAGTGGCAGCAGCATCTCCCAAAGTCTGTATCAACAAACCCTGGCAGCTATATTAATGTCAAAGTTGCCTGCTGCAGTGGTGCTGAGTTGCTAGGCAAGAGGTGCATTTTGAATTTTAGACTCATGCAGTTTAGAAGGGATATCTGGAAGTCCAGCTCCCTGCTCAAAGCACGGTAAGGCAGCATGGTTTGCTCAGGACTTTGTCTAGGTAAGCTGGACATACAGTCTGCCTGGGCAACATGTCCCACTCTTAAACTAACCCTCACAGTGGAAAAGAGCTATTTGGAATTTCTTGTTGCAACTTGTGACCATTGGCCCTTGTACTGCTGCATGAGGCTGAGTCTGACTTTGTCCTCTCTATACCTTCTTATTAGGTAGCTGGAGATGGTAGCAGTGCCTCCCACCCCATGCCCACCACCCTCTTCCCTTCCCACACCATTCTCCCGAAGGCTGACCTCTGCTCTCAGTTTCTCAGACATCTTGCGCTCCACCTCCCTGTCCATCTCTGTGGCCCCTCATGGGACTTGCTCCAGCATGTCAGTCTGTTTTGTACCAGGGAACTCAATGTTGGAATCAGATGTGGCCTTGAGCCCAGAACAGAGGTGAAGAATCCCTTCCCCTTGAACTCCTACCTACGTCCTCGTTAGTACAGCTAAGTGTACAGTTGGCCTTCTTTGTCGCAAGGGCGTCTTGCTGAATCCTGTTCAATTGCTGTGCAACGGCATTCCCAGGTCCTTTCCTGTAAAGCTGCTTTCCATCTAGTTGACTCCAGCTGTCTGTTGTGTGCGGTGACTGTGCCTCAGGTGCAGGATGCTGTATTTGTACCAGTTAAACTTGGTGAGATTTCTGTCAGCTGACTTGTTCAGTTTGCTGAGGACCCTCAGAATAGCATTCCCTGTTCTCTTGCATATTGATGGTTTCCGCTTCCCCTCCAAATTAGTATTGTTGAAAACTTGCTGTCAGTTAACCCATTAAGTAGTTAACCCATTTAGCCCCTGAAGAACACTTGACTATCAGCTAGTTACCAGTGAGATTTTGTATCACTGATGATCGCTCTTTGACCATGGCAGGCCAGCCCATTTTCCACTCATCGTGCAGTCCAAATACGCACTCTGTATTTCACTGATTTGGGTACAAGGATGTTTCTGGCATATTGCTGCCTAAACTCCTGCGGTGAAGTAATGTTTCAAAGCTAATGCAGTGTTTGTAAGTGGCCCATCATCATGTGGCTCCTTTACAGTAAGCTGAGTTACTGCACTCATCGTGCACAGTAGAGCTACTCCCACGCTAGGAATGATGACAACTGGGTTTCAAGCCAAGTTATTGAAAGCTTTCTGTTTCGTGTAACTTTTCTTTACTTTTGAATGAGACGACAGAAGTTCTAAGGGGTCATAATTCATGTCCCAGTCAGTGTGCTTTGAATCAAGAGCTTTGAATTTGACTTCCAATTGATAAAATCCTTGACTGCAGATAGCTATTTTTTTTTCTCAAAGCAAGTTTGTGTGAATAAAGGCAGAAAAACAAGTACTTAAGACTCAAGCCTCGTATTCAAGAGACACTGCTCCACTGTGACTTCATGTAATTCCTACCACATCACTCAAATACCGATTCTTGCATATAAAAACTCTCCTTCCAGTAGTGTAATTCATACTGCACACATTTGGGAACCTTGGCCTTTGTTCAGTACTAAGTATGAAATTAGGTCTCCTTGGATAGCGGGAATAAAATCATACTAACAGTAGTAAGGCTAGGCAGTTTTATCTTTTCAAGGACATGAGCAAATCTTCATGAAAAGTCACGTTCTCAAGTTGTGTTTTTTTAAAAAAAAAAGGGGGAGGAGATTTTATTGTAAGGGAGGAGGGGAAAGCAACCTAAAGCGTTTCTAAAGCATGTGATGTCATAGATACAGCTTTTAAGCACATGTCACATACCACAAAAGTACGTGGATAGGCATTTGCTACTCCGTAGTTAATTCGTGTACATCAGGTCTCCTATGATGGTCAAAGCAAAAGGCCTTTTTTATTCCTATGCTTTTCTTTGGCCTTTTGATATTTTTTTCCCCCAGAGATGTGGCATTCTCACTGTTAATTTGCCCCTGCTTTCCAAATCCATATGTAGCAACTACTTTCAGTGCGTGATTATATTAACTGCAACTCTTGGAAAAAGTGAATGGCCACTAGACATCATTTAATGGAAGAGAGTGACTTGCTGTAGAGATTGAATATTATCTTCCTATTCATTATAGTTCTACCTACCTGTGAACTAAGTTACGTTCTCACACACACTATAGGAGATACAGACTATAAAATACCGATCAAGCCATTCTGAATTACCGTCAGCAAATATGATGAATACTGTCAGAGACTTTCTAAGGTTAATTGCAATGGCAAGCTCTTATCAGACAGATGAAAAGTTGGTTCATTGTCACTGAGAGTTCATATTGACATGTTTCCACACTTAAAGAAATTATTGTGAGCATCTGATCCTAGTTAAAGGACTCATTTGATTCTTCTATTTCAAAGTCTAAGTATTTAAAGCTATCATAAGGAAAAAAACATTTTTAAGAGAATGATGATACTGGAGGAGGGAGTTTGCTGTCTTGTCATTTGAGTTAAGCAGCCATGCACTGTAACCAGCATTTGCTGTTACCTGTACAAAAGCCTATGGTTCTAAAATAGTAGCTTCACCTTCTGTTTCAATGACAAAAAATAGGTCAAAAGTCAGGTCGAGCACTGCTTCATTTCAGACTTGATGGTGGATTTGAATGGTTTAAATGTTACAAGCTATGCTTCCGAGCCCAAATAGTACTTAAACACGAGTACAGACAAAATTTTGTGGTGAATACTGTTAGCATGCTGTATTGCATTATGTCCTAAACAACCCATTCCCAAATGCCCAAATAAAAGTAAATGATTGTGCATTGCATGATGATACCATTAGGTGTGCAACTTTGGTTCATGCAAAGTCCCATTTTATGGACACACTGCTGATAGTCCATAGATTCCTGAAGATTCTGCAAATGTGAGCTTTTCAGCCATGTTCCTTCCATAACACCAAATGGATACTATGGTCTGGCATACTGGTGGCAAAAACCAAGCCCATATCATTTTGGCCATTTAGTCCGTTTAACCAAGACATTTCACCAGCCAAAAAGCTTGAACCTCTCTTTGACTTTCTATACTCTGGTAGAGGCCAGCGGCTTATCAGTTTTTCTGTCCTCAAGTCCATTATATACAGATATCTGTTATCAAACAGTAGAGCAAATATCTCTCCAAAGCCCAGCAAGGACACATTTGAGAAGTCAGGAGGTTTGATAACCCTAGAAGACAAGACAACATTGTTAGAAGCTCTGTCATGATGTAATCGTGAATCTGCATTACCAAAACAAATCCTTATGTGTCTATAGGAAATAAGTGTCATCATTCTGAGAAGATTTAGAAGGCACTGGATGCAAATTTTTCAAATTAAGCAACTGAACACTTAGCTGCAGTCAGGCCTGTGGTTTCAGTTCTGGCTTTGTGCATTCAGGACAGGCCCTTCTGAACGTAAGTAAAGGTTAGGGTTTGAAAGGGATTCTGCACAGCACAAGGAAAAAGAAAGTATTTTTTTCCAGATACACCCAAAACAGCAAATGTACTTGTGTTTTACAGTAAATTTCCGTGGGGATTTCATGCCTCAATAGCTTTAAATTGAGGTAAAACCTCTTATTATTCTTTGGACCACTCTTGTAAAAGCTAGAAATAAAATAGGGAAATGCTTTCCTGTGATAAGAAGATAAATCATTCAAGACTGGTCCTTAACAGAATGCTGTTTTACTGACACTTACCATAAGTTAAGTATTTTCATCTTAGGGAGAAATAAAAGTATTTGTTAGTTCTCCTACACCTCTAGGATATTTTTGCCTTAATAAATAAAACTTTGAACAGAAATTAAAGAGAGTAAGTTTTCCACAACTGACTGAGTGTTTGATCATAGCATTACATACAGAACTGAGGCACAAGTGAGTGGAAATGAGAATCTGTCCTCAGCAGTAAGAGAATGACTTTTTCTCTTGAAAGATGGGAGGATGAAATTACTCAGTTATTCTTCCTGATTAGAAGCACTTCTTTTGGAGCAGATCTTCCTGTAGTAGATACTCTACAAATATTTGGGCCATTTCAATTAAGAGTCTGCTAACAGTTCTAAAATGCAATTTTTTCTTTAATAACTAACAATATTTGGTGCCACCATTTCTAACACCTACTGCCTCGTTCTTTTTATGGAAACAGAATGCCATCCTATTTGATCCCTTACTGCAGTCTGATACATTTCACTGTCATTCCACAGCATCATCGAGAATGACAGATCAATAGTGCTATAAGGAAAACCAGTCTTTTTAATTTCTTGTCCCATCAAAGGGCCTCCAGAAATGGCCTCCTGGTTCTCTGTAGAGCAGTCTCCATGGTAACATTAACTTCTGGTCACTACAATTTCACATTACGGCACTGCAGTCTGATTTAAGTCTATATCGAAACTCTTCAGCTTATAGAGTGGAAGTATGAAAGAGGACTAGTCAAATGATTAATATTAACAGAATTAGAATTAAACCTGGCAATATATGTGAAGAAAGGTGTTAACAGAATTTTTATCCAGAGTCTCTTGGCCTACATCTAAAGAAAGTTATTAAAACTGGTATGTTCTACTTCTTATTTAAAGAAAGACTTACCTGAGAATATCATAGCTGGCAAAGTCCCACTGGTATAATCCTAGTGCTGAACTGCACACTATATATTTACCATCAAAGTGCAGTCTGGGCTGTAGGGAGATGCTGCGATCTTCAGAAACAGATAGTGTTTTTAAGCACTTGCAGTTTATTTCCCTTCCAATAGGCCAAATCTACAATGAAAACACAGTTTAAGACCATAAAACATTCACATTATAAACTGCTATGTAAATAGAGCAAGCCTTACAGTCTCTAAGCATCGGGTAAATGTGTGCATGGTTTTTTCAGAAATATTTATCTCCTTTAGGTAGGAACATCAATTCTGTAAGTGACTTGTCTTACAGTATTGCTGCAGTATGTGTTGTTTCTTGTATCTAAAAAAATCCCAGTGAAAATGGGTAAAGAACAGAAAAACACAACCAAACAAACCATCCAAATGGACATAAATGTAACAATCTTTCAATTATGAAGCATTTTCATAGCCACAGACTAATCCCAGCACTCTCCAACCCAAAAGTTCCCAACAGTAACAGTAATTGCAGTTAAGTGCTTCATTGTCAAGTTAGCACATTAGGCATGCACTGAAAGCACTTATTTTTTGCATTACCATTCATGTAGAGCTATCATTTACATCTAAACATGAACAAAAGCATTGAAAAGTTAGATTCCAAAGAGTTGCATGTCTTGTACACAACTTTACAAGCAGGAAATAGGGAGAAAATAAAGTCTTACATTATTTGTAAACTTCAGCAAAGCACTCAAGCATTTTATTTCCCTGGGTACCGATAGGATATATGGTACGTACCTTGATTTCATACTTATCTGCACTTAGAAGAATATAATCTCCTGGACTATGCATAAGAGATTTGACTTTGCACTTCTGCAAAACTACCTGTAATTGAAGGATGTAACAATTTACGTTGATGCAGTTAAAATAACCAAACTTCCATTAGTAGTATTCACTGGCAACCTGCATGCTGTACTCTTGTGTAAAGACAACGCAAATACTTCTAGCAACGGAAGGGAAACTACAGTTTACACTTTTCTTGTTCTTACTAGTTGACAACCTACTGTATTAACAAGCGAACATATATATTTCACCCCTAGAATCACCCCCCACCTTCCAAGTTCTGAAATACTTGGACGAAAAATGCTGTTCCTTGACTTCAGAACACTTTTCATGCTCAGATTTTGGTTATCAAGATCATTAGTTTTTCTACCTAATTTTTAAAGTAGCTTTCTTTCAGAAACATTGCTTTTGTTCAGTCTTTGCATCAAACACTGAATCTTAGTTTTATTCCAGCAGCTTTGGAACAGAAATATCTTCAATGGTCTGAAAGGTTTAATTAGATCTTCTCTAAGTATTTTTTCTGCTGAAATGTTACTTTGCAGTATTTCCTGATGTTTTTCAGAGTCTACACCTAGGTGCAGAGTTAGGATTAGGAAACAGAAATTTAGAACACATTACAAACTTGCTGCAAGTAAGTGTTTTGCAAGATTAATTAAAAATCAATATTCCCACCTTAGTGACCCATTCTGTGTGTCCAGTAAGGGTATTCAGGCACGTTCCTGTTGATAAGGCCCATACTTTCACAGTGAAGTCTGCAGAGCCACTGACCAGAATATCAAGTTCATCGTTGTAATCCACACTAAAAACTACAAGCAAAGAGGGTACTAAACAAGGAATATCAGTCTCTACGCATGAATTTTTCTCTAAGTGAGACACTAAGTCACATAGCCAGCCTCTAAATTAATTTGATACTACAGCTTTAACTGTTGTTCTTGCACCGTATATGAGAATTGTCACTCTGGATTCCCAAGCTTACATTGCAAAATTACAAACTTTTGTCCAAATTAAGAGCTTGTACATCAGTGGTTCCTTTATGGCTGGATCATGGCAAAGTGTAACTTAAAAGCTAGTTCCTATTTTAAGAGTTCTAGTAAGTTGTTCCAGCAGGATTAATACATTTGATACATCTCATTACTCACAGAACAGACCGGCAGCTGAGCTAAGGATATTTTGCAGTAGGACGGAGAAGTTAATTATGAGGGAAATGCAAATATAGATTCCCAGGTCCTATCGTGCTCTCTGCTGTAAGCCCATGTCCAGTTTGGGGATATCAAGAACTGCTATTGCCGTGTACTCCCTGCTACCTAGGGTTTGCATCTTCTTAGTAGATTTGGAAGTACTGAATAACCACGGCATTTGGTATTATTTTCATGCACCTGCAAAACACTACATGGCTAAGCTTTGGCATTATTCAAGGACAGAAAGTTCTAGAGCTGTTCTGGGTACTTCCCCTCCCACCCCAAAAGACGACTTGAGACATAGCCTAAAAAAACCAACCACACTATCATGCAAAGAGCTAACTTTTAAATTATAATTTGTTTGATGATGATGTATGTTACTTGATGGGTGAAATTACAAATTGAAAAGTTGAACATACCTGCACCAGTGTGTCCTCTAAAATGCTGTGTCTTTGCTCCAGAGCTCCATTCCCAACAAGCCACTGTGTTATCAAAAGATCCCGTTACAAGCTTTTGTTCATCAAACTTCACCGCAGCACAAGTGTGTGTCTGGATACCATATATGCACTGACCTGTGCTTACATCCCACAGTTTTGCAGACAAGTCATCTGATCCTAAAATATAAATGAACAGGCTAATTGAAAGCAAAGAGTAAATAATATTTCCAATCTTACACTAGTCTTCCATGTTTATCTTAAATATAGTTTTTTCATGGAATCACAGAATGGTTATGGTTGGAAGGGTCCTCTGGAGGTCAACTCTTCCAATCCCTCTACTCAAGCAGGGCCAACTAGAGCCGGTTGACAAGGACACCTTGGGAGACTGCAGTGATCACACAGCCCAAACAAGGTCTGTTTAACTGGAACACACCATCTGAGGGTATACCTGTACTTCTCAAATGGGCTTACTAATCTGAAGCATGATACCTGCTCTTACTGATTTTTTAACCAACAAAGAAATTGGTCTCCTTGTTTTCCTATTAAAGTGACTAATGAGTTTATTAGTGTGCCACGTGTTTCAGAATTTGGAAAAAAAAAAAGTAATTTTGAATCATAGAATCAGTAATTTTGAATCATCTTAAACTGCGTGCACACTGAAAATAATACGTCTGGTAAAGGAAAAACAAATTATCATTAATCTTGGGAGTGAGCGTGCAAAGAAAACAAAGAACTGTAAGGCTGCAAATTTTCTGTCCTTCCTACCTGTACATAGAAGTCCATCTTTATAGTAAAGTGCATATACTCTGGCACTGTGTCCAATTAAAGAGGATGTCTCAAAGGCTTCGTGGTCCTTCAGTTGCTTCATCCTTAAAATAGCCTTTAGGTAAACCTTCTTCCAATGTAGAGGATCCTGAACAGAGTCATCTATCTGCCAACCCAAATTCTTACATGCAGTCTGCCACACCTCTGTACAGGCACTTATAACCTTATTCCACTGCTTAGAGACGAGGCAACATGTGAGTAAGGTCTGAGGATCAAGCCATTTTAACAGATAAAAACTAAGTTCCAATGGAAGAAGTTTGAGGAAGTCCCTCTTGAGGAGAATCTCTAGATTATTGGAGAGGTGCCTGAGCTGGACTGCTCCACTCAAGCTAATCAGGTGATCCAGAGTTTCATTTTTCTGCAAGTCCGTCAGAGAAAGAAATGTAATAGAAATGTTATCAAGCCATGCTTCAAAGTCCTTTTTCTCCATAAGGTTATGGAAAAATTTACCTGTGATACATCAAAATACTGTATTAGTTCCGTTCAGAAAACAAGGTAAGCATCACATCTTTATTATTGGTACATCAGTATTCCAAATGACATGTTAACGCATAGACTGAGGTGACAAAACTCATTTTAAAATATGTATTAGGTTAGGACAAAGCATTTGCATGCACTTTGAACTACCACTTGTCCCACATCAGACTTACAAGTGACTTGTACGGAGCTAGTGAATGTTAGCCTTCATTATGAATGTTAACATTTTTCTTGTCCTAGGTTCACACTTGCTAATTCTGCAACCTGGAAGGTAAGGGTTAGTTTAAGTTTTAAACCTATTATAGTAAATAAACCCTGTCTTACAGTTTACTCATGGATTACACTGATAAAGGGAAGAAACCAAAGCGTATAAACAGAGTGATAAGCCAGTTACTGACAGAACTTATTAATTCCTTTATCCTGAACTATTTTAAACACAGAAAGCAGGCAACTAACTTTTTTAAAGAAAACACAGAGGGAGGTCTGAAAAACTGTTTTGAAGGATACATTAGCCATCTTTCTATCAGGCTCATGTAAAGACTGTTGATTGTAACGGTCTAGTATCAGTTTTGACATGTTTGCACTGTTTTGGCCTAAAACACTTTTTTTTTTTTTTAAATTCCTGGATTCCTCCCCCCCCTCATTTTCTCAGTTTATTTCCAATGAAAAGAATTAACGGTGAAATTGAAGGTTTAAAATACCACCACCTGCACTATGTGATTTGCAGGCATTTATACTATCCTGTGGCATCTCAAGTTCCTATAATAAGCTTGGACAAGTGATTAACAAGATAAACAGTTAAAAAGCCATGATTATTTATTTTCTCTGGAAGAGCTAATTCCATTCATTAGACAACTGGCCGAATTAAATTAATCGAAGCTCTCAAACCCACAGAACTACAGAATCTGAGTGGAAGTCAACGTGTCCCTTTCCATACAGACACTTTGCCTCCCCAGACCGGGACCCGAGTGCTCCCCTTGCCGTGGCGAGCGGCAGAGCACAGGCTCTGGTACAAGCGGCTCTGCGCGGGGCGCCCGACGGTCGGTGACCCCGGGAGGAGAGTCTGGGTGCGCCCCGCGGGCAGCCGCTCCTACCCGGGCAGGAGCTCAGGCAGCGGCCGCCGCGGGCGGCGCACGAGCGGCTCTAACGGGCGCGCGTTCTTTTTAAACAAACAGACGTTTCTAGCGGGCCCCCTACGAACCAAACGCAGGTGAGCTCCAGGGCGCTCGTTCTGTTCGGCGCGCGGCGCTACTACGGGCACGGGGGGCTGCT
>VWZZ01005362.1:8517-66505 GCA_013399095.1 Psophia crepitans | reverse complement strand
GGAGTCTCGCTACCTGCTGGGTTACCCCGCTTCAGACTCTTACCCGAGGTGAGCGCGGGCGCCGCGACCCGTCGCTCTGGTGGGCTGCGGGGCAGCGCTGACTGCCCTGGAGCTCGGCCGCGGCCAGCTGCGGGGGCAAGCCCCGGTGAGCGCAGGGCCGAGCCCTCCGCCAGGCCCGCCGGAGCGTTACCGGCCCTGGCAAGGGGCCGGGGCTGGGGCCGGAAGCGGGAGGTGGGGGCAGTGTGATCCTTGTCGGCCTCTTCTGCCTCAGAGTGCAGAACAAGAAGCTGTACCTGGCCACGTTCGCTGCTGTCCTGGGACCGCTTAGCTTTGGCTTCGTGCTAGGCTACAGCTCACCTGTTATTCCAGAGCTGAGGACAATCAACGATCCTAAATTAAGGTTGGATGGCAATCAAGCCTCGTGGTTTGGGGTAGGTCTCTGTATGATGCATTACCATTGTGTGATTTCACTTGAAAGCATAGCTCAAGAAGATGCTGCTTATGTGATGAGGTCTTATTCCTCTTAAGAATGAGGATAAATGCAGATCTTAATAAGGAAATCAAGGTTTTTTTTCCTAAACTCAGTGAATGATTCAGATTTTTCCTGAGTAACAGTGCTGTTATGTTCTAGTAACTCTTAGGGGCATTTATTAATATATGCTAACTATTACTTGAACCTATTTTTGGTGCTGAAATGTCTTCTAACAGTTGTCATGTTTCACAGTTGAACTTGCTAAGGGACCACAGAAAATAAACTTTTTAATAGATCAGTGCAACCCAATGGGATGAGGTTCAATGTGGCAAAGTGCCGGCTCCTGCACTTTGGCCACACCAACCCCAGGAAACGCTACACGCTTGGGGCAGGGTGGCTGGAAAGCTGTACAGAGGAAAAGGACCTGGGGGTGTTGGTTGACACTTGCCTGGACATGAGCTGGCAGTGTGCCCAGGTGGTCAAGAAGGCCAACAGCATCCTGGCCTGTATCAGGAATAGTGTAAGCAGTAGGAGCAGGGAGGTGATCGTCCCCCTGTACTGAGCCCTGGTGAGGCTGCATCTCGAATACTCTGTCCAGGTTTGGGACCCTCACCACAAGAAAGACATTGAGGCCCTGGAGCGTGTCCAGAGAAGGGCAACAAAGCTGGTGCAGGGTCTGGAGCACAGGTCTTATGAGGAGCGGCTGAAGGAACTGGGCTTGTTTAGTCTGGAGAAGAGAAGGCTCAGGGGAGACCTTATTGCCCTCTACAACTCCCTGAAATGAAGTCGTGATGAGCTGGGAATCGGCCTCTTCTCGCAGATAACTAGCAACAGGCCAGGGGGGAACGGCTGCAGGTTGGGCCAGGGGAGGTTCAAGTTGGAGATTAGGAGAAATTTCTTCTTGGAAAGGGTGATCGGGCACTGGAACGAGTTGCCCAGGGAGGTGGTGGAGTCACCGTCCCTGGGGGGGTTTAAAGAAATGTTGGATGTGGTACCTAGGGACGTGATTTAGTGGGTAATAGGTGGTGGGGGGACAGTTGGACTGGATGATCCTTGAGGTCTCTTCCAACCTTAATGATTCTATGATCATCATGGAGAATACTTGCTTTTTGGTTACAGGCAGGACTTCAGGTTAGTCGAGACAATGAATTTTTCAGGGCTTTCGAAGAGTTTGAAAGGCCTGTTTGTGAATGGACAGCTTTGTAGACAGATGAAGAAACAGTTACTGTTGGGTTTTGGTGGTGGTTTTTTTTTTTTTTTCTTCAGTGAGAGACCTTTGCATGTAATATGAAAATTACTTGCTGTTTGATTGTGCTAAGTTATGTTTGACTATGTTTTGATTATGTTTATGTTTATTTTGATTTTCAAAACACCTGCATACTCTTGCACGTTTTTTTAGAAGCTGCTATTTACTTTTTATGATTTGCTGTCTGTTATTTATTTTTTATATACGTTTATATATATGTATAATATTTTTTTTCCTTGTTTTCTGAAGTCAGTAGTAACATTAGGAGCTGCTGCTGGAGGAATACTAGGAGGCTATCTTGTGGATAAAGTTGGAAGAAAGCTGAGTCTAATGCTGTGCTCAATACCATATGTTTTTGGATATATAGTTATTATATCTGCTCAGAATGTTTGGATGCTTTATTTTGGACGAATTGTGACAGGCTTAGCCAGTGGAATTACTTCACTTGTTGTTCCCGTAAGTAGGACATTTTTCTGGGCATGTGTCCATGTGTGGTTGCTTCGTTAGTTTGTTAGGGGGGTTTTGTTTCTTTTTTCATAGCAGTATTATAGGTTGTTTGGGTGAAATAACTGAATAACGGTAGCCAAGGCACTTTATGGATTTAGAAGAAACTCATTTTTATAGAATCATATTTTGCTTGGGTTTAATCATGAAGAAAATATAAATAAAACAAATTTTGTTTCTTTTAGTGACACTTTTGTACTATGCACTTCTTGATACAGTGATGTAATTAGTCTTTTATTTGACTGCGTCTGTTTATGTTCTGCTGTAGTCCAATAATATTTCTCTTTTCAAATTCCTCATATATAACATCAGGGGGAGTGTGTTTCTGTTTGCTTGTTTTTCCCCTATTGCTAATTGCTTCTGATTGTCTTATATTTCACCAAACTTCCTGGTTTTGCGTATAAACTATGGCTCCTCACTCGTCCTGGAGTAAGGCCAAATAGGGCCTTCTGATTCCATTTCTTCTGAATATTAACTTCTCCTATGCGTTCAGGAATATATGTGCAGAAGGGAATGGAGCTAATTCATTCTGTTGCTTTCTGTCTTCTCTGGTATTATTCGACCTTTTGGATCTAGCTGATTAGGTAGTAGTATGAAATAAACCATCTAGAATTCAAGTTTGTTCCTTTTCTGGTGGTTCCAGCATTTCTAGCTTTTGAAGCTAGAGGCAAACTAAAAATCAAAGGAAAGAAGTACTCATAATGAAGTATGGAATAAATGCTCCTTCTTATCAATCTAGGTGGTTACAAAATTAAAATCTAAAAAAGATTCAGGGTGGTAGGGTCTAAACGATAATCTTGTGCAACTTTGTTGCTGGAAGCTTGGTTGATTAGTCTGTTGTGTTAATGTCTCTGGAGGAATTCTCTCTGCTTTGCAAATGACTGCTTTCTGTGTGTTTTGTAGACTCAGCTCTAAGTTACTGTATGTAGGGCCTTAACCCACAGCCAACAGTAAGAGAGCTATGTGACTGCAGGGATGAGGGAGGAGAGTGTCATATGTAATACCAAGTTTTTGTAGCTCTAAAGTACTCTTGAAATAAGGATTGCTTATTTTCCTTCCAGAAAAAGAAAGAACTGTGACTTTTGAAAGAATTGTCTGTATAAATATGAGGGATTTCTTTTTATGCATACAACTAAACTGTAGATGTTGACTTGGAGTCATATATTTAAAAAATAGCTGAAAAGTTTAAGTTAATCCAAATACTGGAAGAGGTGTGATGCAGAACTGTTGCAAACAGTTTTATATGTGACTTGAGCTACCTGTTCATGCAAAGACTGTTCCAAGCTCTAGACTGCTTTGTGATGATGCGTTTCCTGTTGCATACGGCTGACAAAAGAAGCTCTCCCTAATGCAAGTTTATTCACCTTTGGGATACTGATACTGCATCAACATTCTTCTGGCTTAGGTCCTCCCTTTTTTCCAGGGTTTTTCATGCCAATATAAATTTCTGTGATGGTACTTTTCTACTCGTTCTGTTTTATTGAGGTTTTTTTTAAGGAGGGGAGTTGCTAGGCATTACATTGGTGTTTTTTTTCCAAAATTAATTACTTACCAAGTCAATGATCCAAAATTTGATAGAAGTAATTATTAGCTGTTTTCTCCCTATGTTTCAGGTGTATATATCCGAAGTATCTCATCCTAAAGTCCGCGGTATGCTTGGCTCTTGTGTTCAGTTGATGGTGGTGACTGGCATACTGGGAGCCTACGTTGCAGGTATTGGGTTAGGGCTGTAGGTTACAAAAAATAATTAGTACATGTAATGAAAGAACTACACTGAAGAATTGAAAGTAAATGTTAATTTGTTTGTACAGCTAGTTGATGTTCACAGTTGTCTTTCTTTCCTTTTTCTTACCCAGGAATAACACTAAAATGGCGCTGGCTGGCAGTGTTGTGTTCTTTTCCATCCTGCATAATGCTGTTGTTAATGTCCTTCATGCCTGAAACACCAAGATTTCTGCTGAATCAGAACAAACGCTCAGAAGCCGTAGCTGCTTTGCGCTTTCTGCGGGGACCACATGCGGACCATGAATGGGAATGTAGGCAGATTGAAGCTAGTGTTCAGGAGGAGGTGATGAGAATCTGATTTACACTTAAAAAAACGTTTCGTATGGAGATAACATCTGAAAGCATATTGTGTAATTAAAAGGCTTTTACCCAAGCTTAGTTAATCACCTTTTCTATAAATGGTGGTCCAAACCTGTTCCCTCATACAAATGACACTCAAGAAGCAAATGAGATTCTTTGAATCTTTTTCCTCTGCCTTTCAGCTGCAACTGCTATCACTGCTGGCTGCCATCAATGTGTGCGAGTAGCAGTTGAGCTTGTGATCTTGTTAGTTATATGACCGCTACCTAGTTTTTTGCTTTATTTAGCAATTTTGTAGATTGTTCAACACCTCTAATGCTAATTTCCTATTGTTTGTTTTGTCTGAATGCATTTTCTCTTGCGTCTCTAAAAGCATCATTTAGCCTCTTGTGTGCTTAAATATTCAGGTTCGGTTGAAGTTCAAATTGAAGTTCCCTTTCTGCAAACTGTGGATTCATTCATGTTAACTTTCTCTACAAAATATTGTAAATTTCTGTCTCTAGAATCTGAGAAAAGCGGAAAAATGTTTTTCTGGAGTTCTCAGATGCTTCATATTTATACTGCTAAGGCCCTTAGTTTTGCTAAAGGTAGGGGTGGGACACTTACAGAATTTGAACGGATTGAAATGTTCTGAGTAGGATTTTTGTTGCTGTTTTTTGATTTAAAAGACGAACTTTTTCACCAAATCATTACTTAATCTTTTTAACAGGGACTGCATCTCTCTGAATTTGAGAACCCCTCAATCTACAGGCCACTTCTTATTGGTGTGACTCTAATGCTCTTCCAGCAAGTAACAGGCATTAACGCAGTTATGTTTTATGCAGAAACTATCTTTGAAGATGCAAACTTCAAGGTAATCAGGATGTGTTTCTAAACTGAAAAATGTCTATAATAGTTTCAACTTTGTCAGTGCTGTAATAAGCCTAGGACACTTAACAAACTGACTTGATAATGATCCCGCTTGTGTCATAAATAACAGAGTTTGGGTTTTAGTGGGCTTTTTTGGTTTGAATTCTACATATCCTCTTGACTGTGCATACCTGAATGTTCTGGGGTTTTGCGGGGGGGAAGTACGTTGTATTTTGTTGGTCTGAAACTTTGATACTGATAGAAACTCCGATTCATCCTATGATATGAATTTAATTAAAAAGTGGCAAATGCAGTGTTTCAGATAAAGTAAAACTCTATGGAGAAGTCGTAGCTCATTTTAAAGTTTTTATTAAGAGACCAGGATGTTGTGTTAATTGGTGATGTCTTCCTTCCCACCTCCCCTCCCTTCCCCCCCAATTTCTGTGTTATAGTTTGTCTTCCTTCAGATTTAAGAAACAAATGCATTTGTAATGCTTGATAAGTGATTCTCTTATCAGCCTACCTCTTACTTTATTTCAGGACAGCAGAATGGCTTCCGTTGTTGTGGGTTCCATACAAGTATGTTTTACTGCTGTGGCTGCACTTATCATAGATAAAACTGGACGAAAAGTGCTGCTTTACATATCTGGTAAAACATGTTACTGAATTTTGTTCAGCAAGAAAAATTACTATATACAGTACCAAAAAATGTCTTAACTTTTAGGGGGATTAAGTTTTGCAATTTATGTGTTTATAAATAGAAAGCAAACCACTTATAATTTGCTATAACTTTGGACTTAAAAGTGTAAGAGGGAAGTATTCATTATAGATGGAACCCCTTGAAACTACAAATGGCTATCTTTTCGTCTTCTTACCAGGCCAGTTTATTTTTTGAAATAGGATGTCACTGAGACAGTTCTTACTACTGTGATTTTTCTGCTTAATATAAGATTCAATGTCATGATACATTCTTATACACAAGTTGTCAACAAATGGCTATTTCAGTGTAATTTTTCCAGGGCTGCTGGTACTTTTGTGGTGCATTGAGGTGTTTAGTTACATGAGACTAGTTAAAAATTTCAACTTTACAAGTAAATGTGCTGAAGAAAATTAATTGTTTAATATTTTTGTTGTGCTGCACACTCAATAGTAATGACTGGTGTCAAGACGATACTGTTTGGCTACTGTTTAGAATGCGCTTTTCTAGCATCTTTCACTCCTGTCGAGGCCAGCATTTATTTCCAAGAATGGTATTGCTTAAGAAATGCTTCTGTGAGGGCCAGCATATCTTATATTTGGCTGACCAACTATGTTCTGTCTCTCAGAAGAATACTGAATTGGCAGCCAGACAGCTTGGTTATTGTTTACTTTTCAGGGATAATCATGGCTCTCAGTACTGCATTGTTTGGGCTTTACTTTAAAATGGTCCTGCCAAATCAAAACAACTCATCAAATCCTGATGCATGGTTCACTGTAAATTCAGCATCCCCGGGAACAGAAAGCAGCATATCCTGGCTTGCAGTAGTGAGCCTAGGGCTCTTTGTTGCTGGTAAGTGGAACAGGTTTCTACATAGCCATTTCACAAAACTCAGACTTTCTGCTGAACGAGACACTTCTGTTCCATTTTGTCACATTACTGAGTGATGTCTTTGACAGACCCTTTCAGCGTATAATACAAAACTGGTCTTGAGCATTTACAAGCCTGGTGATTGAGCTAGCAGCTTAGTTAAACCACTTTCCTGAAAAATTAATTTATACCTCCTTGTGCTACTGGTAAGTGGTAATTGCTCAGGTTAACTTGCTTTACAGTCATTAATGGAAAAAACAGTCTTTACTAAGTGTCTAAGTCTCAGTGAATTCTGTGATGGTACAAGGCAGCAGCAGTTAGAAACAAGGTCAGTTTTTCAGAGACTTTGTGGCAAGAAGTTCTGCTTTTTAGGAATATTCTTCTAATTAATTTGCTGTAAAATACACTAGTGTGTATCACGTTGCGCTTAAATAACTTATTCTCTTTCCTTCCTGTAGAGGTACTGTTTTACTGGAATAAGCCAAGAATCTAGAGTGAAAAACTGCATTCCCGTTACTTAACTAACCTTAAGCATCATTCAGTCTTCCCTTTAATAGGTACTTTACCTAACTTGCATTTATTCTCTCTGTTTGCAATTGCAGGTTTTGCCCTTGGCTGGGGTCCTGTTCCATGGCTCGTGATATCTGAAATCTTCCCGCTTAAAGCTAGAGGCATATCTAGCGGTGCCTGTGTGTTAACAAACTGGGTTATGGCCTTCTTCGTAACCAAAGAATTTAATGATCTTATTGTAAGCATCGTAAATTACAATCTGAAATTTCTTTTCATAGGGAAATTTATTAAAGATGCTCCTGAGAGAGCCCTGAGCCAGTCTTCTCTGGCAATACAGAACTGTAGTTGTAATTACAGTAATATTACTGAGCTGTAATAATGCGGGTTGTGGTTTTTTTTTGTTTTTTTTTTTTTTTTTTTTTGCTTCCTCTCCTTTTAGGGTTCCTTAACATCTTATGGCACATTCTGGCTCTTCTCCGCCTTCTGCTGCCTCAACGTGACTTTTACAGCCTTTTGCGTTCCTGAAACAAAAGGACAGACCCTGGAACAAATTGAGGCCTACTTCAGAAGATCTTAAAATGAAGGCTTTTTATACCAATACAAAACCTTCATATAATGAATTACGGTGTTATGGTTGAAACTGCATCAGATGACCGTCATTTTAGTTACTAAACTTGCTATCAATTAATTTTATTTAATTCTGATTTTACAAAATTCGTTAATCTGTGGGGATCTGCATATGCTTCTGTAGCCTCCCTGTAGTAAGTCTCCCTTGGGCAGGCCTTGGACTTAAACTTTTTCTTCACTTCCTGTGTTCTTTTCACCTGATGCAGACTGACAGTAATGGCCAAGTAAGAATGTTAAATGCATTAGCCAGTATTCTTTTTTCTAAGATGTAAACTAAGATGTATTTTTGTAAATAAATAATTAAAGTGTCCTTGCTCCATTTTGCCTTTCCCTTATGGCACATGTTACAGTGAAGAAATGAATGATGTAATCTGGCTAATGACAATTCCAGCCTGCAGTCCTTCAGCTTTGTGTTGCTGCTACTATTTCTGGGACCATGCCTGACCATGGAATAGGTCTTGGTCCCAGCTGGAGAGGAATGTTTGGCTTTCATGGGTGTCAGCATTATTTTTCCTATTGCTGTCAAGTTGGCTAGGAAGGCATTTACATCAGTAGAAGGGGTGGAGCTCTCAGGAGAATGTATTTTCCTTTTTCAAAAGGAAGTGCAAGGTTTTGGAGACAGTGCGAATATACTCTTAGCCAGAAAAGGAAAAACACACCCTATTTTTTGTAGTGTTAATTTAAGGGGTACAGATCTCCAACTAGAGACAGTCTCCAACTAGAGACAGTCTCCAAACAGATGTGTGGAAGTACAAACTGATGCTGGATTGTAGCTCATGTCAAAGATGGGTAATGCTTAAGACACAGACACCAATCTCACATGTATGATACAGTGCTTAACTGAGTGACATCTCTGAAACAAAATTTCTAGAGAACTCAAATGGAAACAGTAATCCAGAGCTGTCTGCAATACTGTACGTCCTCCTCTCTTTTTTCATTTCTTGTCTGAACCAAATTTGGAAAAGCCATTAGTTTTGCATGGGTGAAAGAAAGAAGTGAAGTCAAAGTTATGGTTTATTACATAGGAAGGAATAAATCATCTGTTACTCCTTCACAAAGGTGATAAATGGCACTTGAAACAGTTACAGCTGCGATAGGACTGTTTCTATTTGGATGTCACTTCTAAAAGACAAGCCATACACACTATTCCATGACATTAAAAACAATGGTAATACATCAGCACTTAAGCGGTAGATAAAGAGTTTTTGATCACAAGTGTAGCAACGGTCTTAACAATATGCAATTATTAGATTACAAAGCAGTCTGCTAACATTCAGAGACTTAGTTAAAACTGACATTCCAGGCTGATAACACTTTTTGCATAAACCTTTAGAGACATAACATTTTCCATTTCACCAGATAAATACCTAATAGAGCTATAAATAAATATGCAGAAAATAATCTCTTAAATTTTCTCTTCAAGTCATGTGCTAATACCATGATTTCCAGCAGCAAACAGGAGTCAGCCAGTTGCAGATCAGCAACAAAGTGAAGCAGCTAGGCAGGATACAGGCTGGTGAAGTTGCTGTGCTCAACTAGTAAAAATACTTTCTAACCTGCATGCAAGTACAGATCTTTGCTGCATACTGTCATATGAGCTTTCCTGTATTGTTAGTATTAGATTCTCAGGGTATAAGGTATTCCTCCACAAAATAAGGCTAAGCCTATCTGAGAAAATAACTGCTTTAACAGAATTAGCAAGTACTGTGTATATGAACCGTGTCATCAAATTGTTAATAATGTCAATTGCATGCTACTCATTTTCATACACAGAAGGCAACAAAAATTATCACTTGCAGATGGGAGTCTTCCTCCCCCCATCCCCGGTAAATCACATTACTTTAGATTCTTATATATGCTTAGGACTTTTAATTCATTAAAACTTGTGGTAGAAATTAGAAATATGCACATGCGTGCACACACCACACACCCCATATGTATTGAAAAAACATCCAACCCCAAACGATTATATATCTTAAATGCAGACTAAGCCAACAGCTCTGAGAAAGCGGCTGTATCTGCAAGCACAACTTGGAGAGAGAGAACCACACCTTTAGGAAAACATGCATGAGCTTGAATCCATGGCTTGCTCAAATACACACAGAACAGCAGAAAGTGTTGGGAGCAGTAACCTTGACTGTATGTAACTGGTTGTATGTGTTACACTTTAGGTGGGTGCTACCTGTCCCCTGCCCTCTTGGTAACTGTTTAAATACTTAGTTGACTGGCCTAGTACTTAAACAATATAAAATTAATTTGAATCTACTAATCAATCACAAATGCTTGCATATGTGTACAAATAGTCACATGAAGGCAGACAGCAAACCTGCTATTCATTCTGGGTGCCGCTTGCATTCTGTTACGCATCACAAAAAAACCCCCCACAATCCCAAACAAAAAAAAATCCCAACCATACCAGACAAACCCACCCCCAAAATGCCAAGAAACCAAACCAACCAACCAACACACCACCCCCAAACCAGGAAAGGATTGTATTCAGAACAGGCCTTACCTGTTCCTTGCAAACTAGGAAAGTGCAGGCACCCATACATCCATTCATGAATAGCACCTAGCCCTTTCAAACTGCACGTGGGCCTTCATCTCTCCTTAGAAGTGTTTTGTTACTTTCAAACGTTTGTAAGAGTTACCTGTCCTGCATTGCCACTAGAAGAAAGAGCTGGACAGAAGTGATTGTTACTCTGCAACAGTTCCTAAAGCCCAAAGTACGGACTTCAGGAAGGGCTCATCAAAGCCTCAACTTTAAGAGTTGCATATTGTGCATGAAAGAATTAGCCAAGCTCGTGTGCCTCGGGGCTTGTGTCCTAGGCACACTTCAAAGCTGTGGGGATGATTTATATGCATGCTGTAGTGTAAATACAGGACAAAGATGAGGAGTAGCTCAAAATATTGCACCCCATTCTGAACGGACTGAAAATGCCACAATGTGGCACTGAACAACCTGACACCGATGCTGTTTTGAATGGAAGTGCACGGGTGTGGGTACCGGACTAGATGAACTGCAGTGGTCCCTTCCCACCTTAACTGTTCTGTGATTCCATGCATCACTGCCCATGCTGGAGAGGAGGCACAAGTACGTTCTACATTAACTGCCTGTACAGTCCAGTGCTTGCACCAAAGTAAATGACACTCCTATCATTTAGTCAGACTAAGGCACAGTGCTGAAGTGGTGACAATACCATTAGCAAAAAGGGGTTAAGAGCCCTACCTCCTTCAACAAATTCAGCATGTTGGGATAGAAAACATTTCTTGTAGAAACTTATCTGTTACAAGAGTGCAGAATGGGCCTTCAGTTGAGCTTAGCTTAACAGCAAACGTACAACTTGGAAACAATTCTTCCTTCACAGAGAGAGTTTCTTCCATCCATAGCAAGTTTTTTTTGGTATTCCTCTCTATTAGAGCAATACTCATCTTGCATAGCTGTAGATTCAAAGATGCTCTTTTCTTTCATTCTTGAAGTGGTCAGCCAACACCAAGAACGCAAGCTAAAGGCAGCTTTAACATGAGATGTGAAAGTAGGAAGGGTTGTGCTTAGGGTGGACATGGCTACAATTTGTGCCCAAGACTACTAACTTTTAATGGGTAGATGCATGCATGTGCTGGAGAAGTGGAAGGGAAACTGTGTGGCTCTCAGGCTGGAGTGAACGACAATATAGTTGTCCATCCCAGTAGCCTTTCAACAAGCCTTGTGATCTGACACCAGTCTGAAGTACGAGAGGTTGCATAGATGTGTAAAAACCTTGCCTTTTTTTTTTTTTTTTTTAGAAATGATGCACAAGAGCTTATATATCAATACCCTCAGTTGGCTTTTGTTTTTATTTTAATTAGCAGGCTGAATGGTAAGATGGTATTTTGAGAGAAAAAATTACTAGAAGCTAGTTTAGAGGATGCCAACACATCACACAAAGAGGCATGTAACTCATGGCAGTCTGATGAGACTGTTAAGAGCCCCACAGAAACCACATCCTTGTACAGTGGATATATACCCAGTTGTGCCAGCAATTTCACATTACTGTGTGATATTTTGTCTTTTGATACAATAAATGTGATAAAGACCTTCACGGAATTTGGTTCTTGTGGCTTGTGCCAAACAAAACTGGAACGTCACTACCATGTTCTCTGCCTTCTACCTACACTCCGGGCTGCTCTCGTACAGGAAGTAGGGAGCCGACTACATATACACGACTCTAAAGCCTCAGCTACCATCGCTAGGTGTCATATAAACCAAACTAATGTTGCCTGATCCCTCCCAACTTCTTTTGCTAATATTATCCATACATCCCTGCAAGACATGCTCATTAATTACAGAAGCAAAACCTCAAGAAGTGGCAGCCTCGTTAAGGCACTTACTACATACACTAGGAACGAAGACAGCTCATCTTTTTTCCAGGGTTCAGATCCTTCCTGTCCTATAGGAGTAGTAGTCTGTTAGGTGTGCTAGTTCCCACTGTGCCCTGTGTGACAGCTTGCACCTGACCCATTAAGTCAAGCTGTAGCGTAAAATTCGGGTGGAAGGTGGGTGGGTGGGGCAGTTGCTGGGCTTCCCTCTTCAAACTATACCAACGTCCTGTTCCAGGAAAGTACCATGAAGCTAGTGTGATCTGGTTTTGTCTAGCTTAATTACAGTCCTTTAGCTGTTAGTATTTGCTAGACATCATCAGTGCTGTGATTACAGGCAGATCTTCAAAGGTCCTCACACACGCACACTGACACTCTTACTTCATGGCAATACTTTGCAGCCACTGCTGTGGTTCTAGTTAATGAAAGTAACTCTTGCTTTATGGTCCCTCTTTCTGTTACCGTGTCTTGGTTATGACACAAGTGCCACATCTATATGCATCCTGACTACCATCATAGCCAGTGGTCAAGCTTCTATCATTCTTCGTGATTTCTTTAGTGCTCCATCTCTAATGGTGTCTCTTTCAGGACACCTAAATATGTGTTTGTCCAGGTTCTTCTAAACAATTTGTGAAATCTCCATATATTGCTTCAACTGCTATTGAACTATGGTTTAGTCATGTTAAATCATGCTAGAATAGCACAGATGAACATCTGCAATATATTTAAAATCTGGTATCCTAACAGTTTTACATTCAGACTGAAGCAAAAGGCACACATCTCCAGGTGCTCGTGCTTGGACAGAAATTGAAATCGTGACACATGAATGGTATTACGAAGTAAAATCAAGGATACGGAAGTATTTCTACATATATATAGAACAAGAAATACTTGCTAATAAAGCTAAAAGCTTTATATATAGAAAGCCTGTAAGCATCACGCTTTCATGAAACAAAACAACCAACCAACAAACAAAACAAAAACCTTTCGTAATACTGTTTGAAATTGATTTTTGGTATAGAGGAAAGGGTTAAAATTAATCAAGCTTTAAACCTGAAATCCTGCTTCTTAACATAACAAAAGATCGAAGACTACTATTTCATCGTAGAAAACTAGCTTCTTAGCAGTGAAATTTCAGTCTGGATCCAGTTAGAAAAATATGACACTCTGGAATAGTGCAAGAGCAGACAACAGCTAATGCTGATGCCTGCACAGGAATCTTTGTGTAATCAGAAAAAAAAAGAATTAAAAAAAATAAAAAAAAAAAATCGGAGGTTGGCTCTTCTGCCTGTAATGGGAAAATCTATAGGTGCACTACAGTAACAGTTCTCCAGTAGATGCAGAAATACAGGTTGGGTTTGTGGGGTTTTTTGGGTTTGTTTTGTTTTGGTTTTTTACTTCCAATTCTTGGGGAATATTTTGAAAGTCTGCGTTTCCTATAAAAACTCCCTCTGCTAAAGGACTCTTAATGACAAAACAGTTTTCAAGTTTCTCTAAAAAATGTGCATGGACAGGCCAGAGCAAAGAAAGCAGCATCTTCATATCTTACCTGATCTTTATAGAACATCCTTCATTCTTCAATGAACATACCACAGCTGCATCATTTCAAGGACAGACTGCACTGTTTAGAAAGACCTTGCCTTCAAGTCTTTTTTTTTTTTATGTTGTTTTGTTTTGTTTGTTTTTTTAAAGACTGAAAAAACAAAAGGAGTGATTTATGTTATAAAGTTCCTCTTCCCACATGACATACACTGTTGTAAAACAACTCATGGTAGTAATAATATCAATTAATTTAGCTGAATGTCCTTCAGGTACTTCAAATTATAAGAAGCTCAGAACAAGCAATACTTTTTATTTACTTCAGTTTCAGCCTAAATCTCACATTGATCACCTACTGTTAGAATGCCACAAAAAGAAATGGTTCATTAATTGAGAAAAGAAAACATACCTATATCGAAGATATAAGCATCACCAAATCAGGCTGAGCTAGCCAGAGCAACATGGGTTCTATTAAGATTTATCACCAATACTTCCAGCCACGTTTTACCACTAGAAGCAGTGTTTGTGACATTCCCATAGAGCTTACAGTTGTAAGAAAATGTAAAGAAATGAAGAAAGGTTTTAAGACTGTCTTCACTTCAAGTCAATGATGTCTTCATCATATAAAGAAATCAGCTGAAATGGATAGCTAGATGGTGAGCTCTCCTCCCTGTTTCCTAAGGTACTAGGATCTGAACTAGTGGAAAGATGACGTCCTTCAGAATAGCTTTCAAAAGAGCTTGATATTATCCTGCAAAGATGAAGACAAAAGTTACAAAAATAAAAATATATATGTATAAAAAAATATACGTATATCAGGGCAAGTAGGATCAATGGCTATTTCTAGGTTCAAGTTATCCTGAAGGCAGAGACAGATGATTAAAACTGACTTTCTCTCTGTTTTCCTCTGCTGAAAATCGTCAAAATGCAATGTTAGCAAAGCCCCCTGCCCAAATAATTTCCAAATAGTGAAATCAAATATGATTTTACAATACAGCAAATTTTTTGTTTTCTTAATCTGCCTACTGTATCTTGGTTGAAATCTGCCACTACTCTACACAAACGTAGGTTATAAAAAAAGAAATAAAAAAAAAGAAAAGAAAAAGAGAATGGCAGTGGGGTCAGGTAAGCAGAGCCAAACAGACAACTGCTATGGTGTTGCTTCACAAAATTTATTCTGGAAATAGCAGTGCAAGAGCATATGAAGAAAACAGCAAGTGAGTCTGCACAGTGCAGCTCTAGTAGTCCAAATCCTAATGACAGGGTCGACTGCAGCAGGTCCCCACAAAATCCCATTTAAGTCTTGTTTCACTTATTAACACATCTTTAGCAAAAATAAAATTGTTTCAGTACTTACAGGTTTCAGATACTCTAACAAACACATTAGCATAAAATTTACGTTGGTATACAAAGGTTTCAGCCGGCCCCATGCCAACTGAGATAAACATGAACAGGTTGAAAATCAATCAATTCTGAAAATGCTCACAGTTTAACTTAGGTTCTTTTCTAAAGCCAGCGTATTTACCTGTCACTACTAGTTGATCTCACCGCTCCCTGCTTGGGGTCCGACTGTCTTCGAGGAACGTTTTTTTGCTTCTGCGCACTTTCTGTCTTGGCTATCGGCTCATCCAAGAGGCCTCAATAAAGGAATAAAACACTTAAAATAAAGCATTCATGAAAACATTGAGGTATCTGTCACTGGTTTCCATTAACTGAATATTTTCTATGTGGCTTAGAAGATGGTCACGTTACATGTCATCAGATGCTGGCTAGACTGTTTGCAAATAATGTTTTCTCACGGCTTCATTTGTCTGTTTATACTACTTATTTATGAATACTGGTTGCATGTTACAAATCTGTCTGTGATGATCCAAAGATTAGAAATTATGTACTTAGCGACTGATATGTACACTGAAGAATGAGGAGAGTTTACCCAGCAATTCTTTACGTGTTCTGCTTGCAATTTCTTTAATTTCCATACGAGATAAGGATAGCGAATGAGTAACTGGAAGAGAGGCAATGCCACTGGATGTTGTAGTAGTGATGACCTTGGGAGTCAAAGGTGACTTCAGAGGTCGTTCAATGCTTCGCCCAACCAGATTACTGAGAGGAATTTTATACAGGTTTTTGCATGGAACTTCACCTGTGGAAACACAGAAGGAAAAATAGCGTTACACTTTCACAATAGAATCAGTTCTTAACACTTCCAAATGGAAAGTTATACTTCTTGTGCTGGGTGCTTTTTAACCCAAATAACAAAGATCTTCCTCGCCCCAGAGATCTTTCAGTATAAATAGGCTAGGAGGAGGAAAAAATACAACCACATTGTGCAGACTTGCAATTTGCCTTAGAGAGAAGAAGATTGACTCTCAGCAATGTGATGAATCAGCAACGGAACCAGGAAGTAAGCTTACACATCTTGAGGCTGGTATTCTGACTATTACACGATGACTCTGCACTCTGCAATATTCCCCATGTATGTTGCAAGTATATTGGAGCCTGAATCCCAAGTGGTTAAAATTACGGCTCCTTTTCTTAGGTGATATAAATACCATGTGTTTTTCTAATTTCTGGGGGGGGAAAAACCCCACCCAACACTTTACCATTGAATAACACTGCCTTCTAAAAACTGAAATTGTGATTCCTTTCTCCTTTCCCCTTCCGCCAGCAGTGCAGCAGCATTTAAGTGAGGAAGATAAATATACATCCTGCAGTATCTAGCTGATGTTCCCTTGTTTCTCCATTGTTGTTCCTCTATCAACTGCTCATTCGCAGATCACGTTACCCTAAACTGACTGTGCAGACTCTCTTGAGGCTAGAACTTCTTTTGGTTCGCAAGAGAGCTTTAAATATCGTCGTAGGTTAGCTTTCTTTAAATAAGAGTAATGGTGTATGTGAAATCTCAAGTTTTCCCAAGATTTTATACCTCTTTTTGCACTATTAGTCTCAGTCATATTGTCAAAGATTCATCAAGCTACTGCAGCTTAATTACTCCCCTCCTACAGATATGATTTCTTCAAAACAGTACTACCATGCATTCAGAAGAGACACTATGGGGCAAAAGCTCAGCCAGGTGCTTCATATCTGTGGATAAATAGAAAACCTCTGTCTCCCAGACTCTCAGCTAGGAACTCAAAATCTTTCACCTGATCAATTTCATTTTATTGAAAGATCAGCTGCACTGAGATGTGACAGCTGTTGTAGTGACCAGAGATCATTATTCAAGCTGCCTGGAAATCATGTTACCTTCTACAGAAGAAAGAGGACATTCTGGCATTTCATAAGCTGTTGGTGTTTGAGGAGAACTCCTTGAACTTATTTCCTTAGAGCTGCTGTCAGATGATCCACTTACTGCAGCAGTAGCTTTAAAATAAATATCTGACTGAAATGACAAATAACTCATCATTAGTACAGGGATACTTTCTTAAACATCATCTGAGTAGCAGTTCAAATGCTTGCCCGCTATACTCTATTGCCACTATTGCTGTATTGCTGCTAAGTCAAACTAGGGTTGGTCATGGAAAGGTTATCCCACTGTAAGTGTAGGGAACATCTGTTATGCTGAGGGTAGCATTTTCCCTATACACTGTCAAATATCTCAGATCTGCATTACTGTGAGCAATAAAGGACAGGGAGATTAATTCTGATTATCTTTGCACTTGTTATCAGTTAAGAGCACACAGATGGACAGTTGCCACAGACCAAGTAGCAAATGTTTCAGTTTTGGTTAGTTTGGTTTTTGGCTGCAGCAACTTTTTATGGGAATTAGATCCCAATTAGATCCCAACATATCACAGAAATAGTCAGACATGATTTTTCTCGTGTCTTACCCTTGATGCTACAAGTTGAAGCTCAGGCACAACTGCTGTGTGGACTAAGTTCCCATTCACCACTAATCGGATCTCAATGGAATCCGTAGTGAAGGCAAGGATATAAGGGAAAGCACAGACTGCAAGGAAACAAAAATTATTCGGCAAGATAAAAATGGTTAATGTAAATGTCTCTTGGATGCTCCATGAAAATTGTTCTTGAGTATCTAACCTCTTCTGGCATTTCCCTTTCCCATGGAAAGGGTTGTTTAACATACTGATGGACATCGAGCTACATCAAGCCTGAAGAAAACTTCACTTCAAAAACAAAACAAAAAACCCCAACACACACACACACAAAAAACACCTACAGAAAAAAAGAGAAAGGAAAAAAAGTTCAGCAAAGGAAAAACTTGGCACTAAGGCTCCACTTCTTAAAATTATCATATATAGAAGCTTAGCTAAAGTGGCAACATGAATGTAACTTGCTTATTCCTAGCACACATTCTGTAATTGCACTAACAGTCAAGTGCAAGCCTAAATAGTAATAAAAAACCCCATCCATCTAGTCAAAAGAGATATTTTCTTACCAACAGCATAAGGGACTTGATTCCAGCTGAAGTGGAAGTCATAAGCTGATGGCTGGATCAGTGGAGAACCTCCATTGAAAGGATATACCTTTCTGTATTGGCAAACATCTGTAACAAAAAAGAAGAAAGAAGCATCCATCACTTACACTGCTAGTGACAAACACCAACTTTAGAGGCAGATTTTGTAGAAGCATGGTCATTATATACATAATTGAACATTTATGCAGAAGTCCTTCTGTATCTAAGCAGATAAGGGGAGGATACAGGGAAGGCAGAGTTACTGAATGCCTTTTTTGCTTCAGTCTTAACTGCTAAGGCTGGCCCTCAGGAAACCCAAACCCTGGAGGTAGGAGAGAAAGCCTTGCGGAAAGACGACCTTCCCCTGGTCAAGGAGGATCGAGTTAGAGAATATCTAGAGAAACCTGACACCCACAAATCCATGGGCACCCACAAGTGCTCAAGGAGGTGGCAGATGTCATTGCTAGGCCGCTCTCAATCATCTTTGAAAGGTCATGGAGAAAGGAGAGGTGCCTGAGGACTGGAGGAAGGCCGATGTCACTCCAATCTTCAAAATGGGCAAGAAGGAGGACCTGGGAAATTACAGGCCAGTCAGCCTCACCTTCATCCTGGGAAAGGTGACAGAACAGATGATTCTGGGGATTACTAATAAACATCTAGAGGAGAAGGTAGTTATCGGGAGTGGTCAACGTGGATTCACCAAAGGGAAACCATGCCTGACCAACCTGATAACCTTCTATGATGGCATGACCAGCTGGGTGGATCAAGGGAGAGCAGTGGATGTTGTCTACCTTGACTTCAACACTGCTTTTGACACTGTCTCTCATAGCATCCTCGTTAGCAAGCTTAGGAAGTGTGGGTTGGATGAGTGGACAGTGAGGTGGATCGAGAACTGGCTGAATGGCAGAGCCCAGAGAGCTGTGAGAAGTGGTACAGAGTCTAGCCGGAGGCCTGTATCTAGTGGTGTGCCACAAGAGTCAGTGCTGGGTCCCGTCTTATTTAACGTATTAATCAACGACCTGGACGAGGGGACAGAGTACGTCCTCAGCAAGTTTGCTGGTGATACCAAGCTGGGAGGAGTGGCTGACACACCTGAAGGCTGCACTGCCATTCAGTGAGACCCTGGACAGGCTGGAGAATTGGGCAAAGGGAAACCTTATGAAATTTAACAAGGGCAAGTGCAGGGTCCTACACCTACAGAAGAACAACCCCAAGCACCAGTACAGGTCAGGGGTTGACCTACTGGGAAGCAGTGCTGTGGAGGACCTGGGAGTCCTGGTGGATGACAAGCTCTCCATGAGCCAGCAGTGTGCCCTCATAGCCAAGAAGGCTAACGGTGTCCTGGGGTGCATCAAGAAGACTGTGGCCAGCAGGCTGAGGAATGTTATCCTCCCCCTCTACTCTGCCCTGGTGAGGCCACAGCTGTGTCCAGTTCTGGGCTCCCCAGTTCAAGGAAGAAAGGGAACTACTGGAAAGAGTCCAGTGGAGGGCTACCAGGATGATTCGAGGACTTGAACGTCTTCCATATGAGGAAAGGCTGAGAGAGCTGGGTCTGTTCAGCCTGGAGAAAAGACAATTGAGAGTGGATCTCATCAATGCTTATAAATACCTGAAGGGTGGGTGTCTAGCGGAAGGGGGCAGACTCTTCTCAGTGGTGCCCAGTGACAGGATGAGGGGCAATGGGCACAAGCTAGAACACAGGCAGTTCCATCTCCATATGAGAAAAACACTTCTTTACTGTGAGGGTGACCAAGCACTGGAACAGGCTGTCCAGAGAGGGCGTGGAGTTTCCTTCTCTGGAGACAGTCAACACCCATCTGGATGCAATCCTGTGCAATGTGCTCTAGGTAATCCTGCTCTAGCAGGGAAGTTGGACTAGATGATCTCCGGAGGTCCCTTCCAACCCCTATGCATCTGTGAAACGTGCTTCCTCTGTGAACACAGCATTTGAAAGAATAAAAGATCTACATTTTAATAATATGGCATATTTCACAAAGTTAAGTATTAGTCTGTTTCAACAGTTATTGGTTCTTTACCCTCTTCACAGATAGAGGAATAGGCGAGAAAAATTCAGAAAGCGGAGTCAGCAGAACTATACCTCTCTGTCAGTAAGAGCTGCCCTTCAAGCAGTCATATGCTAGCACAGTTCACATTCTTTGAAGACTGTTATACATGTGGGATATTACAAAAACCAAAATTCCATTAGTCATGTAACTTGTGAACTTACTTCTTAGCTGCTGTAAGTCCACTGATTCTGAAATTAACAGTCTTTCTACAAGTCAGACATGAGTGCTGGCTTATACAGCTTCTTACTGGCAATGCAATTCCTAATTTTTAATTTGATAAATCTAGGTAACAGGGAGCTTAACCTTCCACTACCAACAGATTTTTCTTTAAACACATGCACTAGTGCTGATCAAACATCTATTAAAAGTTCAGGACTTGAGAAGTCACATCAACAAATAATAAGAAAGCTTAAAGACGAGATGCAATTGCAATCACCTTTTGTTCTTCATAAGCTCATATAAGTGTACCGGGGGCTCCAGGTAAACATGTACGACCCTCTCAAATACATGCTGCTTCCAGCTCTTTTCTGCTTTTTTAGGCAAAATTGTATTTTTTCCTGTAATTGATGTCCTTTGACTAAATCAAAGTTTATATCCAGAATGTAAGACAGGTCTTTTTCTAAATACAAATGACATTGCCAAATCCTGTGTTTTCGTATTTGTTCTGTGATGATACTTTCAGAATTATAAAACTCTCTAAAGAACAAATGTAGGTTTGCCTGTGACACTGTCCTAAAAATAGGAATTCAAGTTGGTGTAAGCCTGTGCAGCACTTTTATTGTAACTTTAAAATCAGCTAAGTTAGCTTTGGCTCAGTGATGGGTCTATTACCGGGGAACTGATTCCATGCAGAAATACAGGTGGAAATTTACTATGCTCTCTCAGATAGCTTTTTAGTCCTGAGCAGTGCTAAGTGAACCAGAACCAGGTAGGATCAGGGAAGCTACTAGAAGCAGTAAGGCCTCACAGAGCACACTAAGATACAGCTTAGAGACATTTAAAACTTGCTCTGTGGTACGCATCTGTTAGCCAGTGCTGGTGGAACACAGGTGTATTTATCCTGTCTTCGTCAGTGTTCACTTTTGAGAGGCAAATAGGACATGCCTTCTACAACAAAGCAAGCTGTGCCTCGTCCTTCCGCACTGCCTCATAAAGGCTGCCTCATGCTAAGAGCTTCTATTTTCATGAGGATTGGAAGAAAACGTACCGATGTACTGCAGAGAAGAGCATATGTGTTATACCCAAGGCCGTTTTATAAAAGGAGATCGAGAAAATGATAATGAAATAATGCAACAGTTGCCAAGAAGCAGCAGCAGAAAAAGCACAAAGACAGAACTGAACGGAACACAGAGGAAAAAGGGGTCAAATACTAAATTGTACATCTCTTGAGCACACCTAGTAAGTGTGTACTTACTTAATAACTACCTAAAGAATGAGTAGATCTGAAGAAATAGGACTTTTGTGAGTAAAGTAGTAACGTCCATAAATCTATAGATACACACCTGTATATCTGAAATTAAACTCTAACAGCTAATATGTCTAAATTCAACACACGCTGCAATAAAATGATACTTCAATTTCTAGTCTCTCTAATACATATTTAAATTAAAAAGAACGCATATTGAAAAAACCTTCCATGAAACACAGAAATTTATTTTAAAATACAGAGCTAGAATCCAACGAAAAAACAGATGCAGATTGAGGTATTACCATTTTTAGTCTTCCCTAAATACTTACAGTTATAACACAACAGTAGACCAGCTTCACCATCTTCATATACATCAATAGCTGCAACAAAATTAACCTGCAACGATAATGGGAAAAAGAAATGAACAGGCAAAGGATACTGAGGTTATTACAACCAGGTTTTGACTAACAAGCAATAAAATCAGTTGGTGGAGTGCACAACCACAGATAAAAGGAAAAAGAAAAAAAAAAAGCTGTCCTTTTTCAAATGCAGCCTCTTTCGTGATTAATTTTCAGAATGCTCTCAGGATGGAAATAAATTTCTTTTGTGCAGTACTTAATATCCAATACCACACCCATAGTGTGAAGCAGTAAAAGCTCACATAGCTTATTTGGTAATACGAATGCCCCATGCTAGGGGGACCAACCCTCTTTACCATCAGATCTGAATAAAGATACAGATGATTTAAAAAGAAAATAACCTATCAACAAGAACCATCAAATGATAAGAGTAGTCCCTTATCTCATTATGAGGAAAAGAAACAGTTAAGAACAACAAAAGATTAACTGTGCAAAATCTTCCTTTTTTTTTGCCTAACGCTGTATGTACGCATCCATCTTTAGAAACAATGTAAGTTATCTGATTTTTCAGAGATGCTGAAGATCATTATCTTTCCAGCAGCAAGAAATATTGGAGCTCTTTTCTAAAAATCAGGACAGTTGCTTAAATCCCAACCCTATGTCCTAGTTAGAAAGATTCAGTTAATTAGTCGACTGGGCAGCAATTTCTTCAACAGAACTAACAGCTACATGTAAATATTTTAGCCTTAGTACAGGCAAATAGGCAAATCTGAATGAGATACTGGTGGCCAACAACTGAAGTTATTTTGCCCAATTTCTTAAACAGAACACTGAGACCACAAAGAAAAAGCATAAAGCAACTATTGAATTTATGCTGACAGTGAAATTCCAGAGTCTGAAATGCAGGCTCTTTCCTAACATGCTGCACTTCAGAACTACCTCTCTTGGGAGTGACTATTATCATGCATCCCAAAACGAACAAATATCTCAGAGTGCCCTAAAGCAGAGGTTATGGAAATGAAAAGACATGAGGATCTCCATAAGTGACTCTCCCAGGAAGTCAGCATGGGAGGAACCAAGTCTGCAAGAAATTATGTTCAGTGTGGTTCTGCAAAAAAATAGTTTTAATGATGAAAACTTACCTTGTTTGTTTCAACGTGATGCAATCTATAGGACTCCCCAGTACTCTCATTAACTAAATCAAACTGATGCCGATATGCTACACAGATCATATTGTCACTGTCTCCAGTAGGTCCATCCACCAGCGTCATAACCACTGGAGGGTCAGAAAGGCATATTTCCTATAACATAAACAATAGAATTATTCTCTTTTTCAAGCTTCTACTGTGGGTGCTGCAGGTACTCCATGAATCTAAAGGGATGTGCTCTACATGATAAAGAACAAGCAGAAACTTAATTTAAAAAAAAATCTTAAAGACTTCTTTGGCATATATGTGATAGAACTCCATCATAACAGCATCTCACTTTCATTTGTCTGGAGGTTCAGGAAGATAAAAATGCATGCTCTCTGATTTCCCCTTCCCCCACTCGATGGCTGTTGTCCGCTCTGTTAAGATAATTAGTGATTAGATTACACATACCCTGATGTACTGGAACTCCTCTACTGGAGATTCAGATGATGATAGCAGAGAGCTGCTGGTCAAACTGTTGCACGGATTATATTTCTTTGTGACGAGAAGTAGTTTGTTCCGAATAGCCACAACAATCCTCAGTTCACTACCATGGTGAGTATTAATGGCATACAAATGGCAGCCTGAGGAAATAATGCTCTAGTTTGTTAATGTCTGGGGTAAGATCTGCTTTTTTTATTCTGTATTTATATGACGATTGGCACAACAGGGCTCCGATGCATGACTTAACAACAGAGTATTACACACCTCCCAACAGGATAACATTAACTTCTAGAAAAAGACAAAAGGCTATGACTTTTTTGAAATCTATTTTCCTTAGTCCTTTTGCAAGTAAAGACTAAATATATGGATTTCCACTATCCTGCAGGTTCCAGCTTTCCAAAGCAGCTTGCTTCTCAAGACCAGAAACAGTTTACACCTTCTAAAATAACCAGCAACAGCCAGACTAACCTAAGAACTACTATTTAATGAAGATTTGCTAGTGTTTCTCCACCTTAAAATGCCCTTTATTTCAGTCTCACATCCCTGCATAATTCTTCTCATACCCCTCAACCCTGAAAGCAACACATCTATTTTTCTTTAGAGCTTTTCATCAGCAGTGATTGCCAAGTAAGGTGGTATTTTTACAAAGTTCTAAAATGTCATGCTGGTCTATTCCCTAATACTTATTTTCACATATAAGCTTAACAAAGTTTGAATTGACTATCCAGAGGAAAAACTAAAGGTGATGAACTACAACTGCCTCAAGGGAGCCAATAAGCCCCTGGCAACCGCAAGCATCATACAACAGTGAATGTTTGTAACACAGGATAATAAAATCACCTTTTGTTCTCTCCAGTTTATTTCCTCTGCAGTCATATTTGCTCCTTATTATTTGTTTTGTTTCTATATCTTTTTGGACAGCACTGAGTCTGAAAACAAGGAGACGAGAATCTTTCCCTGAAGGATGAAAAGAGACAGGAAACAAGAAGTTAAAAAAAGATGGTGGTAGTTTGAAATTAATGCTTCCAAGGAGAAGCAGCACCTAACAAACAGAGCAAAGATAAACAAAACACACTGCTTCTCTGGAGATGAGCCGCAATGTCACACAAGACTGCTTGTGAACTGTCTACGCTTTACAATTCTAGTAACCAACCCCTTCAGTTCAGTCGGCGAGTTTCCTCTCAGGTGGTGCAGCAGCAAAGAGTGATAGAACTTCACAACAGTGAAATTTACACTATTTCACAAATATACAAAATTTTGCAAGATAGTGAAACCATAACAGCTGTAAACTACAAAGCAAGAGTAAAAGGGTTAACTTTAAAAGCTGGAAACACCCTGCTGAGCCACTGATAACTGGACCCTTGACAGAGTTTGAAACCCTCTGGAATGCAGACTGGTTTTGCTTATCAGTTCTTCAAAGGACAGCAAGTTAGGTTCAAGGCATATTCCAACTGCAAAAATAATACAGTATCTACTTCCATGGCTAAATCTGTTTCCCACAGAATCTACAACCCCTAAATTTAAAACAGATAAATAAATGACGCACTACTACTTACACTTGGGAAATAAACGACTTAAGAATAGTTTCTTATCTAAGACACCAAATTTCTTAAAATGCAAGCAAGGCATGATTTTCTGTCAAAGGTGACTTTTACCAGACTAGCTGCTATGGCTGGAAAAATTAAGCATATAATCTTTATATACAGTTGATGTGGATCCCACCACGAAGGCAAAAGCAATGTCACGTGCGCTGCCTTCAGTTCTGAGAGAACAGCAACATGAATCACATCTAACCCCTGCATGACTTTCTCTTCTGGTAGCAAGAGAAGATGCGAGGCTTTCTTAAGTTTACCACAATTTGAAACATTGAGTAATCCAACTCAGAGATCAAATTCTTACTGTCAGCAGCGACAAATGGAAAAAAAAAATATATGCAATCCCTCTCTTTCCAAGAATCCGTGCATGCGAGAATCTGTGCTTCCATGAATGAGTTCACGGAAGAAGAATGGCAAGCAATATTCAAACCCTTTTGGAAGGAAGGTCAAAATACATGAGCGAAGTCAAATGTTCAAGGACTGTGTTACTGCTGTCATTAGTTCAGTCTCTCTTTGGACTTACTCCTGCCTTTGGTGTTCAGTTAGTTATTGCAAACATAACCTGACAAATTCTGTCTTGGTGACATGGACAGTGGGATCTACTGCACCCTCAGCGAGTTGCTGACGACACCAAGCTGTGTGGCACGGTCGACATGTTGGAGGGAAGGGATGCCATCCAGAGGGACTTTGACAGGCTTGAAAGGTGGGCCCGTGCAAACTACATTAAGTTCAACAAGGCCATGTGCAAGGTCCTACACGTGAGTCAGTGCAATCCCAAGCACAACTACAGGCTGAGCGGAGAATGGATTGAGAGCAGCCATTGAGAAGGACTTGAGGGTGCTGGTAGATAAAAAACTCAACATGAGCCGGCAGTGTGTGCTGGCAGCCCAGAAAACCACCCGTGTTCTGGGCTGCATCAGAAAAAGTGTGGCCAGCAGGATGAGGGAGGGGATTCCCCCCCTCTACTCCGCTCGTGTGAGGCCCCACCTGGAGTACTGCGTCCACCTCTGGAATCCTCAGTACAGGAAAGACGTGGAGCTGTTGGAGCAAGTGCAGAGGAGGCCACAAAGTTGATCGAGGGCTAGAGCCTCTCTCCTACGAGGACAAGCTGAGGGAGCTGGGGTTGTTCAGCCTGGAGAAGAGAAGGCTCCGGGCAGACCTAATCGCAGCCTGCCAATACCTAAAGGGGATTTACAGGAAAGCTGGCAAGGCGCTGTTTATTAGGGAGTGTAGTGACAGGACAAGGGGTTTAAACTAAGAGGGGGGATTTAGACTGGACATTAGGAAGAAATTCTTTACTGAGAGGGTGGTGAGGCCCTGGCACAGGGTGCCCAGAGAAGCTGTGGAGGCCCCATCCCTGGCAGTGTTCAAGGCCAGGTTGGATGGGGCTTTGGGCAATCTGGTCTAGTGCAGGGTGTCCCTGCCCATGGCGAGGGGGTCGGAACTAGATGATCCTTGTGGTCCCTTCCAACCCAAACCATTCTATGAATCTATGATTCTAATCCAACAAATTCCTCAAACAAGCAGAGATCACAAGTATAGTTTTCTGTGGTGGGAACAAACCTTACTAATCAGACAAACATCAAGGCATAAAAAGTGCGTATCTTATGTTTGTAATGTCAAACGAGTTGCCAGAAGATAAACTATGTTGTAGATTTACAGCAAGTCAACTAAAATCATAGAATCATTAAGGCTGGAAGAGAACTCGAGGATCATTTAGTCCAACCATCCCCTCACCACCTATTACCCACTAAATCATGTCCCTAAGTACCACATCCAACATTTCTTTATACACCCAGTGGTGACTCCACCACCTCCCTGGGCAACTCGTTCCAGTGCCTAACCACTCTTTCTGAGAAGAAATTTCTCCTAATCTCCAACTTGAACCTCCCCTGGCCCAACCTGCAGCCATTCCCTCTTGTCCTGTCGCTAGTTACCTGCGAGAAGAGGCCGACCCCCAGCTCACCACAACTTCATTTCAGGGAGTTGTAGAGGGCAATAAGGTCTCCCCTGAGCCTTCTCTTCTCCAGACTAAACAAGCCCAGTTCCCTCAGCTGCTCCTCATAAGATCTGTGCTCCAGACCCTGCACCAGCTTCGTTGCCCTTCTCTGGACACGCTCCAGGGCCTCAATGTCTTTCTTGTGGTGAGGGGCCCAAAACTGGACAGAGTACTTGAGGTGCAGCCTCACCAGGGCTCAGTACAGGGGGACGATCACCTCCCTGCTCCTGCTGGCTACACTATTCCTGATACAGGCCAGGATGCCGTTGGCCTTCTTGACTACTTGGGCGCAGAGCCGGCTCATGTCCAGGCAAGTGTTTACCAACACCCCCAGGTCCTTTTCCTCTGTACAGCTTTCCAGCCACCCTGCCCCAAGCGTGCAGCGTTTCCTGGGGTTGTTCTGGCCAAAGTGCAGGACCCAACACTTAGCCATGTTGAACCTCATCCCACTGGCCTCTGCCCATCGATCCATGAGACATGCAGCCCACAGAAAGCAGACATAAATCTTCACCTTTTCTTGTTCCTTAAAATAGCTCTGGCTCTTTGACCAGTGTGTCCTCTAGGATGCATCACTCCTCATTCACAAAACTAGTTCTTTTGCAATTGTTCCAAACAATCCCCACTGTAATGTTAGATTTAACTACATCTGTACTAGAACAGAGGCCATTGCTACCAAAATGATTTGTGCTGCTGTCATTGATATCTGCTGTATTGTTGCCTTCTTCAATACGTTCACTTGTAATGCTGACCGGAATAAGCTCTTGCTGATGGTTAAGCTTAAAAATCTGGCCTTGTAGCATGTCACATTTATTCTAAAAACCCCCAAAGTCTTTGAATCCAATTTATGAGCCCAGTATGAACAGGCTATTGCTCATCTAACTTATTATTTCTCCCATTTCTACTGCTGAGGTATAGACTGAAAATGAAAGGCAAATATGATTTTTCTTCTATCCCAGATCTTAATTTCAAAATGGCAGGCAAATAAAAAATATGAAGCCAGAATTCTAGCATGTATGAAAGAACTTTATCCTACATTCTCCAGAAACCATTCATATCAGGAGTTAAAAATCTCTGCAGATTTTCACATGAGTAAGACTTTACCAGATTATGTTTGAAGACTCATGAATTGATGCCAGTAACCCCAAAATGCCTGCTTACATCCCTCTCTTCAGGTTTAACCAAACAGTACAATGTTTTGACAATTAAATGCAATCACCTTTTCTAGAAGCTTCACAAACTAAGCTTCAAGTTAGTGACAACTACCCTTTTCAGGTCTTCAGAAACGTCACCTACCCTCCCGGTGTCTTGAGAGAACTGGAAACATCTCTCAAGTAGTTTGAGCCAATTCTGTAAGGCCCCAGGGTAAATTTCAGCAGGTGCAGCCAAACTGGGCATCTCCCAGTGACACAAGAGGAACCACGTTTTACCATGAGTTTGGGTAAATGTAACTTCAGCCAATACTGAGCAAACAGATATAATGTGGTAAAGAACAATAAAAAAATCATATTTGTAAGTGTTTTCTCTGGGTTACACATAAAGATCCTGTTCTTGCTTTGTGTATGTTCATTTTGTGAAATTCAATCACAGACTACTGGGTAAAAAGTACCTCATTGAAAAAGTGCGCATTTTGTGCACATTTAATGCATCCAAATGAGGGTAAAAAGGAAACATTGTCAGTCCAAACAACATGTAAGTTCTTTTATACCAAACTTTCAAGAAAATACATTCTATAGCACTGGGATGTAGTGACAGTTAACAGAATAAACGCCAATAAAACACATTTGGTAAAACAGTGACAGCGTAAGTAATTTACCCCATATCTTTGCACAACTGAATAAACGTATAATTCAGTCAAGATTTCTAAAGAATGTAAAGTTCCAACAGTGGCTGAAGAAAGGCCATATGACCAGTTTCAGGCTTGCCTTGAAGGAAGCATGACTGAGCATTTAGGGGTTTTCTCCCCCTCTCCCGCCTTTTAGAAAGTAACAGCAGGTGCTGTACGTGCTCCCTTATTCTAAATGAGGCATCTAATATACTTGCCACTGATAAGACATGATTGTCTTATAAGACACATACCTAGCACCAGCCACATTCATATGAGAATCAAACAACAGGGACCTCTCCTACCTTTGTCTGCTCGGGCAATCAAAAGATCCAGAGCTTCCAACACATGCATCTGCTTTATTTGGAGAGTTTTATCAAATACTTGCACTGATGGTTGACCATCTGAAAAAGAAACACACATATATATTCAATTTCCTGCTAAAATTTTCTCTCTCATTCTTGTAATAAAAGTATCAGCTTTTACTTACGAAAATGAAAAAAATCTGCACAAAGCTACTATGTACACCATAGCATCATAGCCAGAACTTCCTCACAGGAGGTTTTATCATTGCCATGGATGAGATTATGCAGTTGAAGCCTAAAAGGGACCTTCCTTTGGGAAGTTTGAGTATCATCACTAACTTAACTCCCTCAGTCCCACCAGCGTAACGTGGCACACAGAAGATAAGGGGGTCAAACTATTAACATCATTGCTATTGAAGAAGCAGGCTTTCATTGTCACATAAGCCTTTAGCTTCATGCTCACTATTATCAAGAGCTAAGAAATCCAGACAAGCCATTTAAACACCCCTTGAGCTTGGATACAACTTCATATGTCTTCTCAGACGATCAAGAAAACAACATCTGAAATAACAAAACATTCAGAAATCTTCATTAACATTGGCGTCCCAGTATGGCTTGATTCTGGTGCAGAGAGAATTTTGGCAACTAGTCTACATGAATATCATAAAATCACTTGGATTGGTAACTATCCCTGTAGGTGAAAGCCTACCAACACCTGAACAGAGCTTACGAACATACGTTTTCAAGAAAAAAATTGCTACAAAAACACTGGATCATTTACTAACCGTCTACTAACAAGATGCCGGCATCTGTAGAAACCAGCAAGGACTGGCCCCACGAATCTGCACAGACAACCTCATGAGGAAAATTACTGCAGAAAGATTGAGACTCCCAAGGCTATGAAGTAACATCAGGAATACATGTTAAGTACACTAGGAAATACAGTTCATACAGACGCAATGGGCAATGGCAAGTAATAACATGTAAATGCTTTTGTCAGGATACATTTCCAAACAGTGTAATTTCTGAATTTGAAATATCAAAATTTAGTTAATTTTCTTGCAGAGGAAATACTCTGTGTATTAATTGGGTTTGGAGACTGGTAAGTGTAAGACACATTCCCGCAACACTGGAATTAAACCACATGGAGCTGACACTTAGTACAACCCTGGAAATACTCAGTATGTATGCATTTAATTACATTAAAAAAAATTCTATAGACTTAAAATGTGTGTACCACTGTGCATATGCAATTTGCTTACATGTTACAGCTTCATTTGTGATGTTTAGTCACTAGCACATGGTACAGTTAAAACTGCCTTTCTGCCAAATTGTTCTCTCGTCATGTATTCTCTGTACTTATCTCCCAGAGGCCACCCATCCTCCCCCAATTTAAATATTGGCTGAAGGCTCTGAAATTCTAGAAGCTCTTCTGAAGCTTCTGTATATCAGACACATGGAAAAGAGCATTTGCATCTTTCACTCCCTAATGCCCTTGAACAAAATGCGGTACCACAGGAAATAAAAACACAACTGAATTTTGTTTTAAACTTGATACAGAAGTCAAAATAAAAGATGACGGCATTTCCATCACATACTCTCAGATATAAAAATATCCACACTTGCTTTGACTTGAGAAGTGCTTCTGCCTTCAGGCTCATCCATTATTAATTCAATGCTGGCTGCAGAATCACTTTGACACTGTACCTTTCACCTCTGCTGCTACAGCATCTAACTAAAATAAACAGTATGCAGAACTGATATGCAATGCCATACCCGATAGCATGTATCTTTTTCATAACTCTCCTCAGACAGACAGGCTCACTCACCTCCTTTTTACAAAAGCTTGTGGTTGCCAAGTTAGCTGTGGCATCCCCTTTCACAGTGGTTTTCAATTTCAATGCCTAATACAAACAGATATTTTTTTATTTAAATTTATTTAAATTGGTTTTTGTGAGCATTACTCAATTGAAAGGCTATAAATAAAGGACAATTTATGACTATAAACTAACTGCAGTTTGGAATTTCTATCACATTTTAAGTAACTAGGAAAGAAGCAGAATTCTGTATACCCTGAACAAAGTCCACGTGAATCAATAGATGGCTGCCAGTAGCTTATAGGTTTCTGCATTTTTCATAACCGTGTTTTTCTTTAAGTTCTGTAAAGTTATTAGTAAACTTGGGAAATAAATCATTGGTTACTTCTGTTTGAATATTACAAACATGCTCTCCCCCCCCCATCTGCCCAGAGTGACTAGCTATTTCAAGGTGGTTGTGGAAAGGATGAACACAGCACAGAGGAGTAGACTTTCCAATGCAATCTTTAACAACCCTGGGATTCTTTTGTATTGGGTCTCAACCACCTGACTCCATTCTCTACTGGATCTGGAACTCCTCAGACTCTTCCACTTTTTAGCTTACTAACTCAGGTAAAAAAATGGGAGGGAAGGGAGAAGGCTTGGTTTTCACTGGTGGTGGTGGGTTTTGTTTGTTTTCTCTTTTTTTTTTTTTTTCTCTCCTTCCTGTTTTGGTTTCCTGCTCTGTTAACTCATGCTGAGTTAAGTCGGCTCAGAAAACAGGTATTCTTCAGATATGCAGGAGAACCGTGACATTGTCCACGATCATGAAGAGACAAGCAGGAAGGGACGGGGA
This sequence comes from Psophia crepitans, assembly GCA_013399095.1. Lineage (NCBI taxonomy): Eukaryota > Metazoa > Chordata > Aves > Gruiformes > Psophiidae > Psophia > Psophia crepitans. The sequence continues at coordinate 34,493 of VWZZ01005362.1, read as the reverse complement.
AACTGATGAGCGCAAAGATCGTCTTTTTTTTCTGCTGCAACAAACTCTCAGATCATACCAGACTACCTAAATCATCAGGAAGTTTTACTCTTCACTGAATCAAAATGTCAGTGAACCAACAGAAGATTTGAGTCAGCATCTAGTATGTTCAAACATGCGTGGCAACCTCTGATTTGGCAGAAAGCCTGTTGAAGCTTCTTCCTCGCCGAAGTAGGATAAATAATTTCTAAGAAATTAAATCTTAATAAAACATATAGTGGAAATTCATGAAAGATTATGTTTCTCCAAAGCATGAAAAAAAAGCATTCTCCTGCTTGGAGGCAGAAAGCTGCTTCTGCACCAAGTAGGCAAAGACCTTTTAGGTTTGATTCTAAGGCGTGATTTTTTCCAACCTTCGTTTAGCTTATGTATTTTATAAATACTTGTAGTTGTGTTACGTACCTCAGGTGTTACAGATAAATACTTCTAGTTTACCTTAACACAGCTTAAACTAATGCAATACTACAAAACTATTTCTGACCCTAGAGAACTGTACTAAGTCCTGACATAACTCTGCAAGCTAATAAAATTATAACAGAAGTGGTGACAGAGTCTTTGGAAACATAGGTGCATACCTCCTAAATTGATCCTACCTGACCAAGTCGGACAAACTCTGCTTGCCGAGCTTCTTCTTTTTTCCGTGTTGATTTTGGGGACTCTGGTAACACATCACTGAAGGACCTTCTATTAAGCATGTTCTAAAACAGGAAATGTTTCTTTTTTAAACTGAACCAAAAGTTTTCATAATCTTTTAATCTGAGTTAATTTAATGTGATATCATTTAAATTTTCTGTCTTTTTTGGGGATATTTTCCTGCAGTGATGAATCTAACTGTATAGCTTCTCAGGAAACAGAAATTGCAACTCTTCCAATCCTAGAGCGCTTTACTTTCCAACCTGTCATAGTTTATCGCTGTCATATTCTATACAATCATAACGAAGACCACAGATATGAATATATGCATAAGGAAGTTTAAGCAGATCTAATTAGCTAAGAGAAATAAATGGTGGGAAAAAATTAGCACCTTGCTAATTTTAGAAGTATTGAACTTCTTTTTAGTTAGTTAAGAATCATCTTAAGAATAAGTCTTCATCATCTAAAATGAAGTTCTCATTGTTACCCAAGGGTAAAAAAAGATCCAAATTTACACATAGTGGAATGAGTAAATGCAGGTTTTATGGTGATGAGACTAATAGCTGTATTTGCAGAGCCTAACTTTCCTGTTCCCATGGTGCAGGTAAGCTTATGCAAAGTATGACATTTTTATGCTTCTCCTCACATCTTGTTTAAACAAATGCATGAAGAGTCCTATCCTGAAAGGACTGCCTGTCAACTTTCATATAACTGTAAAACAAGTTGTATAACAATTGGTATTTAGCCTAGTGTATGGAATTCAGTTCTCATTAGCGTTACAGTCTTTTAAAGCAACAGAACACTCAATCTATTAGTGCGAACAGGGGAGCACATGTGAGGGATACAGAGACTTCTGACTTACATTTACCTTGTGCAGATCAGGCATCAGGTCTTGGTATAAAGAGCGGATCAGCATGTCTAGAGTGCGTTGACGTTTCTGAGAAAATGTTGGGGTTTCCAAGGTGGCTTTTTCCCCATTTATTACTGAAATATGGAAAAAGAAGGTACACTCTCTACATGAACTCTGACAACTTCCACTGACTCTACTTTGCCCCTGTACAAAAAAAATATCTGTTTTCTCTGTTAGTAATTTAGAGTTCTCCTTTTTTGCACGTTTTTTAGTGAATAATGATCCCTTAAGCTTAAAAAGATAAAATTAGTTATAGAAGAATTCTACAAGGCATCCCAGTAACCTCGTAACTGACAAAAAAATTAAAGACAAACTGTTAATCAATTTAAGTACTAAACCAATTTAAACTAGTGAAATGAGTTATAAGTCAAATTTCTGTCAGGTAGGCATCCAATAATAATTATCACAAATAGTTCTCAAAGATTTCTTTCTCACTGATTCAGAAGGGCAAGTAAGGGACAATGAAAACTGGAACTGAATCATTATAGAACTAAAAAGTTTTTAAAGGTGCTGAAAGGCACCTATGCAGCATGCATTCAGAAAAGCTTGTATTTTCAGAACTGCTAATCTAACACCCTCTATTACTACATATTGAACAGCATTATAAATTCTTTCAGATCTCAAAGTGCTTTAAGAAAATGCAAAGCTAAATACGGCTGCACATTCTGCCAATATAGAAGTCAGTACTGAGAATTATGAGAAGCATAATTACATAGAAAATAATTTTTTGCTAATCTGACTGGAACAGTTTGATGGAACTGGTATCCCACCTACGGTACAGATTTGAAAAAAAATTTCTATACAGTACAGCAGCATACATAAGAAAATGTGTTTACATTTTAAGCATCATGAATTTAAATGTATTAAAGCACTTATTAAAAAAGCATTTCTAGCAAAAGAAAAACTGACTTACATTTCACTAACACAAAATCCCTGAATTCCTGGTGATTTGTAAATACAGGTGGGGATGGAAGGGGAGGCCCAAAGAGAGGAACGCTTTCTTCTGAAAATATTTTCAGCCTATTGAAAGAACAAATCTTTATCCATACTGAAAGTCACATTCAAAACCCATCGTTTTTACAGACACTAATCAAATCAGAAGAACAAACTGGAAACTGTTATCTGGTATGTCCTGGGTAAGAACTCCCATGGCTCTCAAAAACATTCACCTGGATTTATTCCCTTGAGCAAAATTCTGCTTCCTTTACACAAACTAACACTGGGACACTAAAAATTACAGCAGAACTTTGCAGTTTTACACACAGAACAAAGCTTTTAGTGGCACTAGCAAAATCTAGTCCTTTTCAAAAAAGCTGTAAAAGAACAGTTTTTCACCTATAAAATACGTACTCCTTGCAGATTTCTACCTTACTGATGTATTCTCCATATGCATAAAATACTTGATTTTTTTTCTGAATAACAATGGCTTACTACAGCTGAATCTATATCTCAGGAATAGCAAATTCATCTTAACTGAGGAAGAAAGAGAACGACTTCTATGACAGCAGGACCTGCCGAGTTCTTTGGATCCATACGGAACGTGGCATAGCAAGGATGACTGGCAGGTACAAAAACCGTGTATACAACATGCTCAGCAAGCCGTAGTTTCTTTAAAGTAAGTAATCATTCCTTGGTATTTCAAGTGACAGTCTGCACAATTTTCTTCACTGTAAGATAGCAATAAGACAAAGATCTTCCAAGCAGCATGTGCAGCTGACATAGGTCACAGCAAGTTAAGTGATTAAATTATAGAGTCAACCCACCTCTACTGTTATGCAAACCAGTCAGGATTTGCTTGCTTAAAAAAACAGCAGTGACTGACTGGCATTGAGTCAAATGGATTCATCCAGTCTTTTTTCATGAAAGCTTAAAAACTGTACGTACAATCTGAAATGCAGTATTACATTTGCATGAATATTGATCATTCTAATACTGGTTTCAGAGATTCAAGACACTATTTCAGAGATGCCCTAGGTCTATCTTATTCCATTCAGGTACAAAATAATCATTTATCACTACACAGGGTGTGAAATGTTCCTTGGCTAGAGCAGAATGAGTTAAAATGGGGAAAACCACAACAAAAGCCACCAAAACAATAAACTTCTTGAGTGACATAAAATATAAAGTCATTCTAAGTAGAAATTCAATGTCAGACCTCATAGTGGCATTACATATGAAACAAGGAAAATTTCTATCAAAAGACTAGAGCACTCCGTTTCCTTTGACTGAAATTTTGGCCAGTTGAAAGACCGTCTTCACAAAAAAAATAACAGAATGAAAAAGAGTCCCATGTGGGCCTAAGGTGAAGAGGCAGAAAGAAATGTAATTAGGCCAGGCTGAAATATACAGTAATGTATTAAGCCTGTCATCTAGGGTAAAAATATTGTGTGGTATGCACTATGAGAAGATGTGTTAAGACTGGTAGAATGAAGCAAGTAAGGAATAAGACAGATTGACCTAGTAAAAGCAGGCAGTTATTCAGAGCAAGAGAGACAAATTTATCTTATTTACTGCTACTAATTTTTTTCCCAAATAAACAGCAACGTAAAAAGCATTTACCATGGATAGCCCGTCTACTAACTGTTAGCTTACAATTAGGACAACATGCACTTCTTAAAGGCTAATGGGGGATGTACAACCAGGTTTCTGTCTCAAAACAAGAAGAAAAGAAGGAAAGAAGTAACTGAGCTTTCACTGCACACTGGAATCATGAACTTATTTTGTGCCTCTCACAGAACTGGGAACGCTGAAAAGCAGAACCTGTGAGAACAATTAATTAAAAAAAAAAAAGTAAGAATGTGCTCGCAGAATCTTAGAGCAAAATGAAACTACTCCTTTTTTTTTTTAAGTGAACTACAGACATTTTCCCAAACAAACCTTAACTATAAATACGAGGGAGAAAAAAACCAAAACCCACATAGGCAAACTGAAGTATCATGCTGTTGGATTCTTCTCTGGAGCTAGATTTTATGGCGTGCTGGAGAAACATAGTAATACAGATTTCTCTCATCTTACCTAATCAAGTTTCCTAGCTATACTGAGAGTTATTTCTTGTGAAAAATTCTTTTGAGATCTACTAGTCCATAAACATATATGCGCCCTGTGGATATACATGCACTTCAAGCACTCAAGTTTGTAGACTTTCAACTCCTGCACCTATTTGGCATACATATGCACTGCCTCATCTCATACTTCACATCAAGATGAACAAGAATGGTGTGAACCTTCTCCTCCAGCATGCGCCGAAATAAAGACTCCCAAATATGAAGGTACTTGAAGAAAAAGATAAGATAGAAGGAAGCACACACATTAATCAGCAAGCTCTCTTGAAGAAATCTAGTTAACATTAATCCATTTTCTTCTCGCCTTCATGTTCTTGTGCATTTCCACATTTGCACTGCAGATGATTTCATGTAACATTGATAAATGAGCAAGTGGAGTTGCAGTTGCACAAAAAGCACCGAACTCTTATGCTAACTAAGTTTTGGGGCTAAGCAAGAAGGCTTAGTCAGTCCTGTATCTTTGAGATACAAGAAGTTCCAGTAACCTATATTGTCAACAGAAGACCAGATTCCTCGATGACTATAAAGACTGCTCAGCCTATGAAGTATAAAAAAACTTTCAAAGCAAGCCAGAATTTACACGTTGGAATGGCTGGAACCATGTCATTGGATCTGAGCAGCAGCTTCTACGGACCATGCTGGTATCAGTGGTCTGTGCATTGAGGGAGAGGCTAAAAGAATGCCTTCTACACTTGTACCATATTTCTTAGCTGTCAAAGTGATATGGGTTGTTCAAAAAAAAAAAAAAAAAAGCTGGCACCACTAGTGCCAGGTGATCAGTTCCAGGGATATTGCTGCTCTCTTTCATGATCTGCCTGAGTCCTGAGAGTTACAGAACTGTCAAAGAAGGAGGAAGCAAAACTAATCTACATAAGGACCCTGTATTCCTAAAAGCCATTTCAAAGTTCGGATTCCTTCTTTCCACAACAAGCTAATGAGTAGTTCACCTCGAAGGAGCAGACCAAATGCTGTGAACCTTCAGCTTTGTCCTGCAAATGCAGGGTAGAATAATTTGCAAGCAGTTTAAAATTTTGCTAAATAATAACTCGTGTCATGCAGGCTCACACAGCCATTAGAAATTTGCCTTCACAGACTAAACATGTTGACTTCCCCCTTCCATCTTGCAAACTTTTTAGCTTTGAGTGTTGTAGACATACACACAAACATTCCAGTTTGAGGCATAATTTTAGTTTCATGCCTTGAAATGTCCTTTCTAGTGCTGGATAAACAAATATTTTCATTTCCTAAAATAAATTCTATAGCCATGAGTGACTTCAACATCTGAGCTGGCACTGATTTCAAACCTAACCAATCCACTCCTCAGGCACATATCCAAAAGAGAATCCAGTTCTCCCATTTCTTTTTGACCTAGTCTTAGTAGTAAATGACAGCATACTTTCAAAAGAAGAGGGGTCACTACAGGCATTGCTAGTGCTTTGTGAACAAGAAACAACAGTGGCAAGTCTACATCCTATTGTTACAATTGGCACCTACCTGTAACTATCATTCTGCTTATTATATCTCACTAAGGCAAAAATATCTGCCGTGCAGTTAAGGAAGTTAGTCCAGTACTAATGAAGCTCACATGTATTTTAATACACCTTTTTCCACCTGCAGCAGAGTGCAGATTTAATAAAGGTAAAATATATTAATCAATGTAAATATATAAAATATTCTAGAGTATACATATTCTGCTGTTCATAAAGGAGGTCCCATACAAAATTTTGTATTTGACCAACGGTTTTAAAACTGGAGCTAGTACCACAAATAGAGACTTCTTGCCACTATAAGAAGCATAAAACATGCTATATAGTTTTATGTTTTGTGTGTTTGATAGACTTACAATTAAAAACTCTTAAGTTGACAAAAAAGCACCGAATCTGAACTTCACTTATACCAAAACTTTCATTGAAGAAAAGATTCCAATGAAATAATTTAGCTAGCAGAATTATAAGAAAATAGACAGGAGGATTTAAAGTGCAAGCACACAAAAATGTATTACCAGTCTTGATTCCTAACTTGGGGGAAAAAAAAATAAAATCAGAGATATCCTTATGGTTGCCTTGCAAGATATTTTTATGGAATCAATCAAATTCTTGCTTTGACAGATTTCCTTAACACCGTCTCTAAATTTTCAGTCCTTATAAACAGTGTCAAAGATAGTGTAAGTCCGAATAACTTCACTGGCTGTATGGGTTTGTTCCAGACAGAATAAAAAGAGACCTTTGCCAATAGGTGTGATCAGCACTATCAGAGACTGCACAATAAAAAAAGACTTATGATGGGATTCAATTATTTCAGCACAAGCATTCAGTGCTATTTAAAATGCTTGAGAATATATTTCCTAGTATCCAATTGCTGTTCCCTGTAGGCCCAGGGTCGTATCTGCCAGACCTGTACAGATATGTTGGAACATCTAAATTGGTGGTGGATGCCTTTATTTGGGTAAGTCAATACTACCCCAGAGATGACACATGGCAAACCCTTACAGAAGCTATCATTGCTGTACAGGACAGCATAGTGGGATATCTGTATGCTAGATTTTCCCAATGTAGAAGTAACAAAAAAGGGGTGCCATCGTTATGCGAGAAAGTAAATACAAAGTGCTAGTACAGATTCAATGAATTTTTAGATTCATCACATCTGGCGTAGATCAGTGTCAGTCCCCAGTTTTATATGGATACCTTTATCCCTGGCCACTGTCAACTGAAAATATCAGGAAGGTGATATGACGCCATTGACTAGCTATGGATCACTTCAAATTACCTAAATGATAAAACGTCCTTAAGGATTTAGGGCACATCTGCTCCTCCAACTCATTATGACACCAAGGACAGGTGAACCTCAAAACGTGTCAAAAATCGAGTAGAGCAGGGCGTATCAATTACATCATAACAAGTCCTCCTAAGAGCAATAAGGGAAGAACTATTCCTTTTTTACTAGCGCTGACAGTCTGATGAAGAGGTACACTGATTTGGTAAACATTTCTTATTAACAGTATTTAGGTTCCTCCAGTATCTAAAGTAGGCTTTTTTGGGGTTTGTTTGTTTTATAACTTGTGGAATTCTTTTTGTTCTAGTTGCTTCTCCCATTTAAGACTAAAAGAAGTTAAAATTAAGAACTTAAATCTGAAAAGTAAGACCAGCCATGAACAAAACTAGCAAGAAAGTTCTAACAACAGTTAGTCAGCCTGAGAACTAGGTTTAGAAGTTGTAAGTTTTGAGATAATTTTTAAAAACTCAATAACAGAGCATGGGCAGAAATAAGATGAGTTCTTGCCATCCAATTTTTTTTCATTCCATTCCATCTAGCCTAAGAGATATCAGATTGTGATATATGGGCCATCAGTGTGACCCCTTAAATAATACCAAGTGACTGGCAGCTGGTTTTCAGAATCACATCATCTTCACAATGTTTTCATCCAAAAGTCTGAAAAACACAGGCTGACAAAAATCTGGACAATATGTGGTTTATGGTCTGAAAGAGTTGAGAAATACCGATCTAAAATAGATATATACTAAAATAAACACAATTTGAACATTGAAAGGCAATATTCAGCGGTTCATGCCAAGTTAATTCACATCACTAAGAGAAATATTTTAATGAATTTGTATTTTATGAAAATGTATGAAATTTAATTTGTGAAGTGATCCAAATAAATGCCTTCAATAAAAACATAACTTAAAAATCACATTCTTGCTTCGTCCTTATCTTCTAAGGGGTTCAGCATAAAAATTGTTTTATGAGGCAAACTCAGAAACTCCTAGTCAAGCAGTTGAAGGTAAGAATGCAAGAATGCAACTGTCTTTCTAAAATAGTTTTCGTTTCCACAAACAGCATGCAGGAAGGACTTAGGGCAGAATTAAAAGTAATATTGATCTTTTTTCTTTTAAAAAAAAAAAAGTCACCAGAAAAATGTAAGGAAAAAGATACGCGTAAAATGAGAGCGAATCATGGATGGCTTGAATGCTGGAGAAGACTCTTCACCTTCCTGAAATACGATAGTGACAATATCATTTCCAATATGTCGCTTCCTTTCTACCTAGAAGAAAAAAAAAGGGGGGGAAGGGGGAGGGTGGGGGAGACCAACACAATGACTTAAAAGACATAAATAAATAGCTCAACAATTCTGTGAGAGAATGGTTAAACAATATTCCTGAACAGAAAAATTAGGGTCAATACGATTGAAACCAACATAAAATTATTACTTAACTGTAAGCAAGTAACCTTGCAATGTCACAGTGCACACACAAGGCAGCTGCTAAACCAGCAGCTACTGCATATTTTTAAGTTAGCAAGGCACTCATAAATTCCATAATTAATATTCACAAATTTGGCACGGGACACCTAACATTCCAAAAAAGCAAATCCATCACTTGAAATAAAAGGAAAAACACTCTGATGCTGAGTTATTCTTTAAAAACAATAAATGTCCTGATTGGCCTCTGGTTTCTGCTGTGATCTCGTCATCAATCCAAGGCAAAAGCATGAGAAAACTGACATGGAAATTAAAAAAGAAAAGGACATTATTATTATTATTATTATTATTATTATTATTATTATTATTATTATTATTATTATTATTATTATTATTATTATTATTATTATTATTATTATTATTATTATACTTAACACATAACTATTGCTTAAAGAAGAAAAGAGTAAAACAAGTAATTTGCAAGTAATTTTAGATAAATCGTTACGGATGTGTGATATATAGGTAAACGGATGTGTTTAGAAAGTATTTTTTTCATCATATAATACATAGAAAAGTTCAAGCAATGGACGTCAGCACATTTGAACAAGTACCCAGGAACGTACCTAGACAATCTACAGCAGGGCAACAGCAGTGCTTTAGAGCAAATGCACAACACTTGCTATTATCATGCTCACAGGGGGAATTTCTTTCAAGCTATACGAATTGCTACCTGAGTATGAGTTGTGTGTTACACACCTGAGTATTCTGACAATTCACACACAAATCTAATTTCTAGCCTTCCTAAATTCTTTAAGGTAATGATAATGGCAGCAGTGAAGCTCTACAAGTCATCTGAATAACAAAATATTCAATCACTTCTCAGTCAATCAATTCTGGCCTTCTTCACAAGTGTCTTCTGTATATTAAAAGAGATGATATGATACATTAAATTCTAACAAACATCATGAAATTTTCATCATTAGGTATAATATTGAGGAAAAAATATAGCAGAAGTTTTAAGACTTACATTTCTAAAATATTAAGGGGGGGGAAGAGAACCATGTACCTGCTGCTTGTTCTCTCTAGAATATGGTAGCATGGTTGAAACATGGAACATAATTTCATGCCCTTGAAAAACTGTATAGATGGAACAGGTTCCTGTTGTATCATCTGCAAGGGAAGACAACATTCTCAGCAGGTATATGTCCTTTAAGTTTTGTAAAGATCAAAAGATATTTCAGGTCCTTCTTTAGTCACCCTTTTTCTGATCCATTTTAGAAAATGTCCATGCTGTGTGTTTTACAGTGAGTCCAAATTGGAGATCTGCATATTCACACATTTAAAAACTATGATGTCCTTCACCTAGCCTCCTGAAATCACACACGGTTCTTCAAGCCATGATGCCCTACTATCATGAAGGAAGTAACATGTCAGGTTATTCTTTACCCCATTCCAATATAAAATTAAACTGTTCACCTTGAAATATAGGTCATGTACTTTCCTCCAACTGCATTCCATTCCAGTGATTTAAGCTAACATGACTTTCTCTTGGTGAAACAGAGCACTTAGCATGCACATAAGGAAGTCTGTTTTGGGATTCTATTATTTCTACAATATATACAATACGTGCATGCAATAAGCAAAAATGTTTATATTGCAGCACCACCACTTTTTTGCTTCAGATGAGTTCTTACTTTTAGTGTCCAGTCCTCCTCTGTAGCCTGCCCAGCCTTTCAAAGTAATTGAGTCACCCAAGAGATGCAAAAACCTTTGAAAGCTTTCACTTCCAGTTTCTATGTATGGAAAGGAGAAACATTACAACAGAAAAGCACAGGTAGTAATAGAACACCTATCAAAAACAATCAAAATACAGGAACAGGTCCTGCTCCCAGGATGAGGACCAAAGTTTCAGCTGAATTATTTTCTCCTCATGTCATTTAAGCCTTCTACCTTTACAGAAACAGCATCCCAGCTTTGCAGAATAGGCATCATCATGTGACATTAAACAGTGACCTCTTTTGCTAACTCCAGGACACTGTTCAAGTGCACAGAAGAACGCGATCATGCTGCGAAAATGTAAGAGTGAAAAAACTAGAAACAACAGTGACTTTTTGAAGGTAACATGAATCGCCTCCTTCAATGTTTTCCTTTTTTCTACATCTTATGTTCTATAGTCTATTTCTGGAATGGAAATTTCAATATCTTCCAAGTTGTAATAGTAGGCTTCCTACAGAAACAGAAGATTCAACACTAGAATTTTTCACCCAACGCAAACATGAAAACCTAATAAAACTACTGTTCACATAACCATCACCTCCCTTCTGGCTCCAATGTATCCACTACCCTACATTTATTTATTCAGATGAATAAAATGAATAAGAAAAAGGTGAAAAACTCACCATTGCTGAACATTTCATCATCTGTAAGCTGCCCATCCTTAGCATAAAGGACCCCAAATTTAAAATTCACAGATCCCTGAGAAATAAAACTAAGTATTTTATGATCAAGTAATCAAACAAAAGACCTAAAATGATGTTTTCTCTGAGGACTTTTATATACATAGCTTCACATACATCCTACACATGGGAATATACATTTCATACCAATGCCATTACATGCTCAAGTAGCAGATACCTAATAAGTTACCTTTAATCATAGGTTATGATATACTAAGTTGGTGATCTATTAATATGATATATGAATATATACTAATAACTGATGCGTAAAATTATTTTTGATCTTATATATTGGAAAGGTATACCACATTTTTTTACTGCAACAAGCAACTGATTTCTAAGTTGACACAAACATGTCAGTGCAAATATTTCAAACGCAAAGCTATCTTCGTGGAACAGGCCTGTAAGCTAGGAGCAGTAAGTTTACATTTACCTCTTGCTCTTCAAGAACCAATAAATCCTGTAAACAAAACAGTATCGTTAGCACACTGGTATTGAAGGTAACAAATAGAACTGTAACATCCTTGTATATTTAAGTTTTGTTATGAAGTAACCAGTTCAACAGATAGACAGTTTACTTTGTAGCATCATCTAACCCTGCTCATCATTATTATCCCACTACTAAAAGATACAAACCAGTAGCGTTTATAATTAGTGACTTATTTTTCCAGAAAATAATAAAGACAACCAAACAAACATAAAAAGAAGCCACCTCCTACCTTTTGTATCTCAGGATGAAAGATTTCCCTTGGGCTCTTCTCAAATTTGTCAAGACTCATAGCACTGAAATGCAAAGACAATACTCCTTTTTTAGAAGGGCAAGTATACAGTTCAACATTAAACCACCGGTTGCAGTTAGAACTGGTTACAAAAGGATTTTTTCCAAGAGCCTCTCTCACATGGAATGTTTTGTGGAATTGCCATTTCTTTTCCACAATACTAATCTCTAAGACTTCTTAAACTTCCTTTCAATTTTAAAAACAGAAATTAGTAAGACCCTGCATGGAGATTAGGTTTTTCGCACCTTTGCAAACAGGTGCTCTGAAATTTCAGCCGATTATAATGTTGAAATAGAAATAGAAATGGTGTTGAGCTTGCTCACTTTATACTCTCTTCTGCCACAAAAGAGACAGGAAAGAGTATGAGCATGCCCATACATACTGGCTGGAGGAAGGAATTTTCTTGGGCTTCACTGGCAATGTGTGTAACACACCCATAGTGAGACCTACATGCAGACAATCAACTGAAGAAATAATTCCTGGTTTCTTCCCTGTTTGCTTCCTCTTGCTAGGGCCACATAATAACCACCTCTCTAGTCAAAATCTGCTGTTCTTCAGGTCTTCTTATTGTCTATATAATTCAAAAAGATATTCTCAACCACTGCAGTTCCCCATAGCACCTACTTTCCAATTTACTTGAAAATAGTCCCTCTGCTGAAGAGCAAGTGCCAATAATTTTCCTCCATTTTAAGTTGTTGCGTCGTCTGTTCCAGAACAGGCTTTAAAACCACTTTTTGCTGCTTTCAGCGATTAAGATTTGAAAAGTTGTTTTTACCACTTTTGTAAATCTGTCATGAAAACCACACAACACAGGTTCGAATTACAGAAAAAGGTATACAGACAAGCATCTTAACTGGTAACTCATTTGTAAATACATACCTTAATATAGATTTCACTGACAATGTTTTTGTGGGACTATAAGGGAGACATATTTTCTGAGTACCCTATAAGGAAAAAAAAGCTAGGAGATATTACAGGACATAGTGACTATTTCTGTATATTCAGATAGGAACATTAGTAAAAATAATTAAGTAAAAACCTAAAATAACGCTAGTTTTACTTAGCCATATTTCCTACTGGCTTTGGAAAAAACAAACAAGCAAACAACCAAACAACAAAAGAAACCAAACCAAACCTGAATGCCAAAAGTCACAGATGGTGCAAAATTATTTTTTACTTATTCTTGACCAGCTTGGCATGTGTTATGAGGGCTGCTGAAACTAGCAGACATTACAAACGCTTTCCTTTTTTTTTTTTTTTAAAAAAAAAAGCAAACCATGTATGAATACAGGAGAGTTTTAAATCAATGGCTTAGATAAAAGGCTCTCTTATGGAATGTTAAGTGAAAAAAAAAAGTTATTAGACAATGTTCGTGAAACCAGTAGAAACCGGTATCACACCTGCCTATTTTCTTAATGTTGTATAAGAAAATCCTAGAAGCGCTATAAAGTCATTGCCTAAAATAATCACAGGACATAATCAAGACCAATTTAGGCAACATTTCTAAAAATAACAGAGTTGCAGGTAAGGACAATTAAAAAATACCTGGCACCACAAATTTCTGTCAGAAAGTTTAGTATAATGTTATCTACAAAGCTAGTTTAGTTTTATCTATTATGACAAAAATTATGCTCTTATTGTAAAAAATGAAAAATATGTATTAAATACTGAAATTCTGAAGAAAGCAAAAAAGTGTATGATGATCATATCCAAATCAAACAAGCAAACAAACAAAAAAAAATTATCAGAGCAGCAGTTAAATATTTGTCTCTTACTGTTTTTCTCCAGAGTATCGAATGGTATTGAGGAACGCGCTGATTATTTTCATCAGACAGTACAACAGACAGAAAGAAAGGGTTCTTCTCTGCATCTGTACCTATATAATTTTGATGAACTGTTAGGGAAAAACAAGGAGCATTATCAACCGTAGAGATGACACACATGCACACTCACATGTGCACACACAGACACACATCTGTATAAATGTCTAAGGAAATGCATTAATGTGTAAAAATATATACTTATCTATATAAATATGTATTTACATATATATGTGTAAAAAACCCCAGACATGGGGCCAGCCTTTGAGGCTGAGAAGGGCTTCAAAACATCCCTTTTTGGTAGCAGGGGTTTCGCTGCTTACAGAAATGCATCCTCCATCTTCAGGTTAAAAATACAAGGAAAAAAATTTTGTTTTCAGTACAGGACAGAAAGTGTATTAATACTAAATGAACACCATACTTTTTTCCATATTTAAATAATCATAATTCAAAGCTACATTGCATTTCCATTGAACAAAACATGAATCCACTTGCAAAAAGATAATTACCTTTCCCTAAAAAATATTTGAAATACCATCTTGTATGATACTCTGGGTTTTCCAAATGCACGTCTGTTCTGTGCCATGTACCTGGAGTGTAGTCTGTACTCTGAAACAGAATCGGGAGTCTGTTAGATCAAATGCTGAGTAGAGGAGAAAAAAAAAAAAAAAGGAGAACATAATAAAAATAGAGGCAAAAGCCAATGAAGACTGGCTGATTCACCAGAAGAGTTTTAGCTGTAGAGTGTTTTTTAAAAAGCAAAGAATTATTCTGAAGTCAGTTGTTGTGCAGCTGGAATTAAAATGTTTCCTTCTCCTCTTCCTCCTTCCTCCCCCTTTCCTTTCTAAGTATCTACAGTCTTTTTCTATTGTACCTCCACTACAGGTAATTGTTTAGTATTTCACTGAAGATACTTCCACATGGAATTTGAAGACCATTGGTTTTAAAAACAAATAAATTAACAAACAGAATAAATAAATTAACAAACAGAATTCTGCCTCAGCTCTTCCCAAAATAATCTTCAAGGACTCCTCGCTAGACCAGAACATACTCTGGGAAGTTCTTCAGTGTTGTTTCTGGATTAGCTGACTAAAGTAAACTCCCAAACAACCCTCAAGTCCTTTTCCACTAAGAATTAACATATGCAGAGAAAAAGCCATTCTCCATATCCATTCACCATGTAGCCATTCATTACCCACTCAGAGAATCTTTCTGTGATACAAGCTAACCAGCTTTTAAACTGCATGAAACTGAACTAAAAAGACAGCTTATAGGATATGACCCCATAGAAATTCAAAGCAGAACAGTTAGATTGCTTTAAACTATGCACTCAGTGCTGATGCAATGAATCAGTAATAGTTTAGTGTTAATATTCATTAGACACAAGTTTACCAAGACCTTATGTATATTTCAAGAATATGAGATCATTTTTCTTTCAATATTAAGATGGTATTTACAACTGAAAAATCTTTTCAAAGGAAGATAAAAAAATTAAGTAGAAACCTAAGTGTCACTGGAGTAGTTGCAGGGCAGACAACGTCACCAGCACAGGAATCTGGAGGGAATGACTCTCTCGAGTTCCACTCAGCTTCTTTACCTCTTACTGAAAGGTAAGTATAGCTGCCAAAAGACAACTAAGGGGGAAAAAACCCCCAAAGCTATAACCTCATCACCCCAAGAAATAAACTTAAAAGGACAAAGGCCAGCTTGAACATAGTAGTATCACCAGGACACTAATGTAAAGTGATGAACTAGAGACTACAAAGCACTATTCAGACGCTGCAATAGGTATTTTCCTTCTAACACGATCAGATGAGAAACATGCTACCAAAACTAAATGAAATACCATTTTTCCCCTTAAAAAAAACTTAAACTGTCAAGACTGCATAGTCTTGAAAGAGCTAAGCTAGACTTCGAAGAAAAAAACCCCACCACCTCCCCCCTCTTAGAATCTTACATTCCCATATTATTTATCATTTTTCAAGTCCTCTTCATGAGTAGTTGACTGCAAATACATCTTTCAGTGGTGAAGAAAAACTGAATCTGAATTACTTTTTCAACTTTCTATGACTATCTTTAGCCACTTACCTCACCAGAGGAGCCGTTTTCCACGCGGAACCGTCCAGCTCTTTGAATGGCTCCATCAGCATCACTAGATATAAGCTGTAAGAGAGTTTAAGATAGAAGTTCTAGCTCCCAAAAAAGCCATAGGATCAGCAATCAAAGCTTACTACAGTTTCTTCTCCCAGGCGTCATTTCACTACACACAGAGAAGGGACCAGCACAGCTATTACTAATTTGACTACAGATTTGGAATGCCTCAATTATAACGCTAAGGAGGTATGAGTGGGAGAGCCATTCGCTCTTTTGGTAGATCCCAGTACTAATTATAAATTCTTCTGTCTCAGATTTTGGCTGCACCAACACATAGAATGCCTACAAAGGGATTTGTTCATTTTCCAGGAATCGATCTTGAAGGGTGCTTCTTTCAAAACAACGCATCTTACAGACACAGTGATTCTTGTCCTCTCAGCCTTGCTAAGCCTAAAGCTCTACTTTTTAGCAGTATTACTGGGACTAGCAGTCTTTTACTGCATTTTATTTATTGATGTTTTCAGGAGACTGATAGCAGCAAGAATCTCCAAACGTAATACTCAGTGATGGTACTGAACAACATAAGGTACAGGAGATGTCCTGGTTTGCTTCCAGTATTAACATCAGAAAATATGGCTTGTTTCCAGTTGAAGAATTTAACAGTTCCATAAATACTCTGGAAGGACTGCCCAGTCTTTTTATAAGGGAATCCAGGGATTCCCAGACAGTGAAACTCTGTTGTTAAAAACCTTCTTGAGAAGTCAGTAAAACACAGGACAACGCAACAATAATTGTGTGTTTAGCACCACTGCTTAGAATTCCTACAAGAGAAGGGGAGGAGAATGCTGCCAATGATACTGCACATTACTCCTCTCCAAACTGAAAAAAAATGAGATTGTCACATATCATACCAAACTTATGAAATGGGATCTGAACAACAATAATGCAATGGTCTATCATTCCTTGCTTCCCTCTAGCAATCCATGTTATTCTAGGATAATACTTTCTCCCTTTCCTTTGTGGAAGAGTTATCACAACATTTTGAAGTTCTCTTTACTCCTTGCTTTGAATTGATCTGAGGCTACTGTCAGGAATAAACTAATGTAGCAAAAACTCCAACACATCCTGGTGCCTTGCATAAACTGCAACAGAAATTATATGGACAACTGGTCATATTGCACCAGTGGGAAAGACACAGGAAAAAATGTTTAGAGCAGAGACAAAATAATTGTGTTGTAATAAATAAAAGGTAGAAATAATTCAGCAGTTGAGACGCTGCTGTGGAAAATATTAAGCAAGAAAGGTTCGACATTAAACATTTAGAAATTTGAAAGGGCAACAAGCACCTTATGTGCTTGTACTCCAAAAGATAAAAAGACACACTTTCATAAAATTTTAGCAGAATTTTAAGAAAACCAATCAAAAGACAAGACCATTTGTGTGAGCTTCCTGTGCATTTATAATTACCAACAATTTTTACTTTTCCAGCAAGAGAATCTAAGTACTAGTAGTGAAAGCAGTTCACTTCATTTTTTTTTTTTTATTAAAACACCACATCTAATACATGGAATATAGGAAAATAAAAGAAAGATACCTGGTGTTCTTGCAATGCAACTTCCAGCAGCTAAGCTGCCAATTTACGTCTGATTTACACACATTAATAAATACACTATCCAATAACTTTATATTACAACTATAGCTAGGAGAAAATTAGCTATTTCTTCCCACAGTAAAAGAGGTGGAGCTCAGTTTCTTTACTCCTCCCCACTTCTGTTTTCCTATAGGAAGTTTATGTAATTTCATTACGGCCTGGTATACAGAGTGATGCTATTTTAACTGCTGACATACTGCTATTTTCACAGCGGAGAAGAAATCTATATACGAGAAAAAAAAATAAAATGAAGTGCCAACTTAATCTTCAGATTCAAAGAAAATGAAGAGTAACTGACAGATTTTAGGGAACAGTTTTCAATATCCTTATCCTCACTAGTTCTTTTAATTTCAAACCCTCACCCACTACTCTGAGGCATCTACACATAAAACCACATACACACACATATATATGTACACACATGAGCACGCACACAGATTTTAACTCACATAATTGCCAGTACTTCGTTAAAGACTACCCTAATATTTTGCAATCTTCAGCTTACAAGAGGAAAAAAAGGCTCAATTTCCATCTGGGGGTAAACACGATATTTATATAACACTTCCTGCCCCATTATGATGAAACATTGATAAATAAAGTAGTAAATAGATTTCCTAGCACAGGTCTAATACAGCTATTCTGACGCCCCTTTTTATTACCCTATAGCTTTCAAGTCTAGCTTAGAAAGCACATTTTCCAAACTAGAACATTTTTTTTTAACCTGGAAACAAAAAAAGATTTGAGCTCTATGTTATTTCTCTGCTAAAAATCAAAGGACAGGCTATGTAAACTTACAAGCTCCACAGATCCGTAATGCTTTCTGCTAAACTCTCCACGTCTGCAACCCAGATCTTCAGAGATAGAGCTGGAATAGAAACGCTTCATCAGTGTACACAAGTCAACTAGCCTTAGATCTGCAATGCTATACCCTGCCCTTAACGAGTATCATTCCTGCTGTACATGGTTCGCAGTGAGTGCATAAACTCATTACTGCAGGGAACACTCCTTATAATGTGCACAACCTCTAGCAGCCATTGCAGTCTGGATTTCATATTAGCCCCAAAGGAAAAAAAAAGTCTGTGTCCTGACTGGAAGCAAAAGCTATGATTAAATTAAATATTTAGTCATGATGTGATCAGACTTTCAAAGCAGGTGATGGCTTATAACCACTTTTGAAATCTGTGTTTAATCTAAGGGAAGAAAAAAACTACAGTAAACAATGCCTCAGATAGGACAAATTCACTATGCTCAACAAGCTCACGCCTAGTATGTCGCTGCTGGTTTTTTTCCAGAATCTTTTTTTAGCCTACTCACAAAAAGAAATCAAAGAACTTCCTGACACTTTTGAATTAAAGAACAGCATTTCACAGGTTTTTCCCCACCAATCTTAACAAAGATAAAATTGTCAAGCAAGCAAAAGCAATCCTAGAATGCAAAGTTCAAAATCTACATGCATTATTACATATAATCTCATACCATCACATCACATCAAGCACATCACTATGTGCTTCACGAGGTCAAAAAAGAGAGCAAACACCTCTCGTAACTACAAACATTAAACCTCCTGCCTTTGCAGTGGGGATATACGTGTTGCAAATACAAGGTAAATCAAGATTTAGATGCAAATTTAACCTAAACCTTGATTACCCAGTCTGTACAACGGATGGGAATCCCTCCATCATATTCCAAAATTACAGTTCAGCCTTCAGTCAGAAGTAATGAAAATACAGTCATTAAATTTTAATAGAAAAAAAAAAACAAACAAGACACCTTCCATCCAGCAAAGAGATCAAATTTTCTGAGAATTCTCAGTACTGTAAATTGCAATGTTACATTGATAAACAGAAGAAATACCTAAATTTTAATGCAACATCCTTGCATGTTCTTCCTGACTGTAGGAGATACAGTGACACTGGACTCTGAAACATTTTAAATTTTAGACAGCTTTTCTATTTGGATTTGTATTTATAAGTACTTAAAATTTATTAAACATGATTCATATTTCTGAGTTCCGTCCACTTGGATTCCATGTCTTCACCCAAGGAGAAGCAGTACAAACAAGACATACCTAATAAAATTTCAAAGCTCCCCAAAATAAGTCTAGTATTTCCTTCCAGAATGTAAACTATGCAGGAAGGATAAGAACATGACAATAATAGTAATTTTAAATGACCCACACACTGAAGCAGGAATTTTAGCTGCTGCAACAACAGAGCTGCCCTTCTAAATTCATGTGAATAAAGGCTTCAGATGATACTGTTGCTTCTGGCAACGTGTATAACCTGTACTTCCTCGGTCAGTTGCCTTTCAGCCAGAATCCCTTGTCACGCACAGACATCTGTACTGCTTCCTAAGCAAAAATGACCTGATACGGCCAGTTTGAGCCCTGAAGGCAGTGAAGCCTTGCAGTGTGCACTGGCAGGCCAGAAAGCCACCCGTGTCCTGGGCTGCATCAGAAATAGTGTGGCCAGCAGGGCGAGGGAGGGGATTCTCGAGTGAGACCCCACCTGTAGTACTGCATCCAGCTCTGGAATCCTCAGTACAGGAAAGATGTAGAGCTGCTGGAGCAAGTCCAGAGGAGGCCACAAAGCTGATCCGAGGGCTGGAGCCCCTCTCCTACGAGGACAGGCTGAGGGAGCTGGGGTTGTTCAGCCTGGAGAAGAGAAGGCTCCGGGCAGACCTAATCGCCGCCTTCCAATACCTACCGGAAAGCTGGAGAGGGACTGTTTATTAGGGAGTGCAGAACAAGGGGTAATTGGTTTAAACTAAAAGAAGGGGATTTAGATTGGACACTAGAAAGAAATTCTTTACTGTGAGGGTGGTGAGGCCCTGGCACAGGGTGCCCAGAGAAGCTGTAGAGGCCCCATCCCTGGCAGTGTCCAAGGCCAGGCTGGATGGGGCTTTGGGCAATCTGGTCTAGTGTAGGGTGTCCCTGCCCATGGTGAGGGGGGTTGGAACTAGATGATCCTTGTGGTCCCTTCCAACCCAAGCCATTCTATGATTCTATAAGCCATAGTCTGTGTTCCGACACCTATGGGGGCACACACATAGATGGCAGCAATACGAGTGACTCAAGGAAAATCACCTACAAGAATTGAGGTTAATCTGCACTAGATACAATTTTTACAAGCTCCAAAACAATCACCGAGTTGAAAGTATTATCACCTAAATACAAATACAATTATTTAAGCTTTCAGCTTGTGGTTGCCTGCACAACGAGCTTACATTTGACTGGGACAGTTATTAACCAACTTTCCTGAGAATCGGCATGAAATACCTTCCAGGAAAACTGTAAAGTTCCCATATCAGGAATCTGCACAGCAGAGGAAGTAATCTGTGATATAAGAAGGACTTAGGCTTGGGTCCTGATCTAAGAGCTCTTGTCATCAAAACAGCTACAATTTGATCTTACTTATGATGCGCTTGCTTGTAGACATAAGTATTTCAGAGCCTTACTATAATGGAAATAAAAAAAAAGTTAAAGCCTGCAGTTTAAACAGCTTATATCTAATTGAAAGTAACAACAATAACTCATCCTTTTTCCCCATAGCAGGACAAAAAAATAGATGGACAGAAAATGAGAAAAGAAATGGTATCAAAAACTGTGAGATACATAAATTATACATGAGCCACAGCAAGAGTCAGTGCCAGTGACTAAGGCTACTTCAGGTTCCTACCTGAAAAAAGCATGCCCCAAAGCTGGACTTTTCAGTTTGCGGCACTACATCTCTATCTTTTCACATTTGTGACACTGAGCCTTTTCAAAGCCTTATCAACTGGACAAAGATGAAACAATCTTAATGGAGACCAATAGAAGAAACTGTTCTGAAGTTGGGAAGTCTGAGCATCCAGAAGTAGGTTCAAAGCTTAAGCGATCACATACCACAAGGACTTCACATCCAATACTTTTATACACCTTTCACTACTACTGTTGGACCTTTGAATCTTGCTACTGCACTACTGTCATGCTGTTGCATGGAAGTTGTAGCACACCACAACACTTACAGCTCCTTCTGAGCCTACAGCACAGAGAAGACGGCCCAGAGCAGCGAAAAGCCTGAATGTACCTCCGAGCTGCACAATTAACTTTTGTTACAGTTACCTTCTACTTTATGTCGTTTTGTAGCAATAACTGACACGCTCATTCAAAGTACATTCGGACAGCCTCTTGTCATCCTACTCCTACGTGCCATTTACAAGGAAATCATGCATGTTTTACATTTCATTGTAAACTCTTCATCTTCCATTTTTTCCATCATCTGAAGGGAAATATTAAAAAACCAAACTTTACTTCAGTATGGTTTGCAGTAAAAAAATAAATAAATTTGAAGCTATCGCTCATGAGTTCTGATCTTATCCTTCTGAAGGAAACACACATAAATCTGGCTAACAAATGTTCTCTGCAGTTATTAAGACTAGGTAACATAAAAGAAGAGTACTTCAAGATTAACATCTATACAGACAAAAATAAGAGACATCAGATTTTTTTCCCCTTCCAGACAGAACAAAGAGTTCCCAAGTTTAGTTTTGTATGGGCTGAAAGTGATCCTTTGCCTCTTCATATATCTCAAGAGACACGAGAATTTGGAAAGTTCCGATAAAACCTAAAAAGTAATAATGCATCGAATGCAATTTTTACAGTTCCTGCATTTTGAGATACACATGAAATTTGCCAGATACTTCATGGAACAAAGGGAATGTCTCTTTTGCAATGTATTTTAAAGCATTGTGGGTTTTCTAGTATTTTTTTTCTTTTTCACTTCTACAGAAAAATCAGGTGATTGTGGTAGTGCTAGCATTTTCTTTGAGTGCTACTTTTGTTCTACAAAATTCATTTTTCTGGTTAGATGTGCTAATTGCCTTAGAAACCACTGTAAAGCCACTTCTGATCAAAGAACACTTGTCACCATCAGTACCGTTAGCAGAATGTTATGGAACCAGCAGTCAAGAGAGGCTGTGCTGTCACTGAGCTCTGAAATCCAGTCTTTGATCAAATGAAGAAATTTAAGATGATAATTCAAGGAGTGGGTAAAAAAAAATTTTAAAAAATCCAACAACAGTCACTAGCACAATAAATCTTTTCAAGTCTAGGGAAAGCCAGGTCACTGTTTTGTGTGTCTGGTATCTGGACAACTGCAAACTAATATATTACAAATTAGAAAGTCACCACAAAGAGCATCTGGTCTACTGTGCTTTGAATGGAACCATCTCTGCCTGGATAGTTTTTAGAGACTGTCATCAGATCACACAATAGGTCCATAAAGCAGGAGAAAAAGCAAGTTGAGGTTTATAAAACTGAACTACCTTCTTCCTTGTGGCAAAGCTAACATCAAAATGCATGAAACTAGAGGAAAACACCATCTTGTGAATTACCTGCATGATAAACTCAGGAAGTTATGAAGGCATTTTAGACCTATGTGCATACATACTAAGTCCTATACTTTAATTTGGTTATATTTCAGCCGAGTGAAAGTCAAAGCCTATCAGGAAAAGTATGCCGAGATCTGAGCATATTAATGCTGCAGAAATACAAGTCAGTAGCTAACAAAAACCTTTAGAAAATAAAATATGGAAAGTGTATTCAAAACCAAACATTGTGTAACTCAGAAACGGATATAGGTATATAACACAAGAATGCACTAATGTAACAAAATACGTGTTATCGAGTTGAAGGAGGGCACAATGAAAGTAATTTATTCAGAAACACAAAAAGTCAAAATGTGTATTAAGGTATATGCCTGGCAGCTGGAAAGCAATGTCCAAAACATGGTGGCAGAATTAAGAGCAGATCAGATACACTGGTCTGATTTTAATTAAGATCATTAAGATACAGCCCAACAAGAAGTACCGCAGTAACATTTCCCAACCAGCAAGTCACAACAAAATGAAAGACAAAGCAAGGTGCAGAGTAA
Organism: Psophia crepitans; assembly: GCA_013399095.1. Lineage (NCBI taxonomy): Eukaryota > Metazoa > Chordata > Aves > Gruiformes > Psophiidae > Psophia > Psophia crepitans. The sequence goes on along the minus strand of VWZZ01005362.1, from coordinate 10,939 downwards.
GTTTGGGTTCTACCATACAAATATTTTTTTTTCCCTCAACATGGAAAAGATGATTGTTCTCCACCCTCTGCCAGGCATACTCCACACTGCTTCTAGCAAAGTTCTGGAGGCCGATTAGCCCCAAGAAAGGTTCACCATAAAGACTCCCTGATGTCCACAAGAGAGAGGATGCTAAAGGGGACCATCTGATCCGCAAACTTACGGCTTACCTACACTTGAAAATACAAAACTCTTCACAACTGGTGTGATGTCTATCAAATTATATGAATATATTCTCATGAATATACTCTCTATTCCAGATTTTCAACAAAACCCCTTTCGATCAAAACAATCCCAGTGTGGTTATTAGATTTTTTTTTTTTTAGCATTTCCATAACAAAAAGCCATAAAATAGCTGCCTTTAGGAGGCACTGCAACGTAGTCCAACATTTCACCTTCCATCAGCTTTGCTGGGCTCAGAATAACAAGGAGCAGAACTGTTCCAGAGTTCTGTAACTGCATTATAGACACCATGATAAGCATGCAGACAGTAGCCAAGAGCAGTATAGATGAAATAACAAGGAGACAGCACTGCCTTTCTGCAAGTGAACTGGCAGAGGCTTCGCACAACTGTTCAGCAGGTCTCTGAAAGAGTTACTGCAATACCACAGCCAACCTCCAGTGCAATTTCACTGTCACAGACACCTATGGCAACACAGGTGAAAAAGAAATATGTGATATCCATGCATGCATTGTAAGATGAACCCACAGGACTCCATTCCAGCCCAAATACCTAATATCTATCCCTACTAAGACTACGGAGATTCAGAGATGCAGTGAGACTGGGTATATTAATAAAATGATGCAGAGAACACCAAGAGCAAGTGAGTTTAATGGGAGAAATAATCTATTTTCTTAGATTATGTGATAGAGATGGAAAACACAGACAAGCTCAGAAAAAGCATAAAGAACAGTTTGTGCACCTGAAAGATTTATGCTTCTATCCTCTCCACAAACTACATTCTGCATTTACATATAGTTCTGTAAACTACAATTTACAGAAATACATTGTCTCTCAACAAACCACACCCTTTGGCATCAAAAGCATTTTTCTGACACTGCTCTCCCTATTTAAAAAACAGTATATCTGAGGAAAACATTGATTAAAACAATAGCATTTTAATATTCTTATTCATTCGCATCCCAAAGTACCTAAAAACATACCTAACTGCCAAGCACACTAGCAGTCCTTTTAAAAATCTGAATTATACCCAATAGCTAATCTCTGCTTCTTCTCAGTCTAACTACTTCGTATCACCCTTTTACTTCCTATCAACAACTTGCAGCAGAATCTCACACCAACATAAATGCCACACAGACAACCTCATGAAAGTCAAACATCTCAGTCTCAATTTATGCACAGGTTAAGTTTTATATTATCACACTACTTGCATAAGCATACATATTCCCCAACGAGTTCTAGCTGGTGTACTTCTTTGGCTCTCCATTCTTGGTTACCACCAAGATTTGTACTCACCAACTCGCTGACATATGACATCATCTAAATTAAAAAAATATGCTGTGATTAGTACCAGCTTTTCTTATTAATGTTTTTCATCGGGTTACATCCTTCCTCAGTCCTGACCTGACCTACATCAGAAAAACACTGCTGCTCCAGCAGTGGCAGTTTTAAAACAGTTTTCATCCTATTAAGATGAACTTCCAGCACTGAAATACTTAGCTTAGTTCTCCAGTGGCTCAGACCAGTTCGGCTTAATAATTAAATTTTACTTGTATTGCAAAGTCTTTTAATACAGCCGAGCCTTTATTCACACGAAAATCAAAACAAACAAACAAACACCAAACCTGCGACACCAGCTTATGCACATTCGTACAGGACCCGGGGTATACCCCAACTTCCCTCCTGCCTGCTCGGGCGCACCGGTGCCGCTGCAGCAGTGCCGCGATGAGGGAGGCGAGCACCGGCCTCCCCCCACTTCAGCAGAGGCTCCTACAAACTTCAACCGAAAGTCAAACAACAAAGCAAGTTTTAACATACTTGTTAGTCCAAACGCTGGCATGTATTTTTAGGATCCCAGCGTCAAATCACAAATCTTGTCTTTTAGGAGTCTGACACCAGAAAGCAGTTTACTCGCGAGGCGGGGCAGCAGCGGCAGAAGGGGGCGAGTCTGCAGATGGCAGCCGCGTGATGACAAGGGCACGGCCCGTCCACGCGCGGGGCTCGTCATTCTCCTCGCCACCGCGACCCCCCAGTGCCACCGCCGGTTCATCTGTGGACACGGAAGAGGCCCCAGGGCCACGGCCGCGCCCGCGTAACTGCGGCTGCTGCCCCCGCGGCGCCTGCTTGCGCGAGCGTGACGCCGACCGAGCGGCGAAACGGGCTCTGACGCCGCTCGGCTGGCCCCGGCCCCGCCCCCGCCAG
>VWZZ01005361.1:0-17525 GCA_013399095.1 Psophia crepitans | reverse complement strand
TTAAGCTGGGCCGTTGCCCTCACTCTCAAGCCTGGTACTGTTCCACCAGGCTCGTCTCTAACAGCCCTCCTTTCATCCCTGTCCCCCTTCATACCTAATTTAAAGCCCTCTCAAGGAGCCCTGCCAGCTCCTGGGCGAGGATCTTCTTCCCCCTTTGAGACAGGCAGGACCCATCTGCAGCCATCAGGCCAGGTGCTGAGTAAACCACCCCGTGGTCAAAAAACCCAAAATTCCTGCAATGGCACCAGCCTCTCAGCCACGTATTTATCAGCTGGGTTTTCTGGGTCCTCTCAGTGTCCCTCCCTGTCACTGAAGGAACAGAGGAAAACACCACCTGAACACCTACCCCATCCACTAACCACCCCAATCCCCCGAAGTCCCTTTTGATAACCCTCAGGCTTCTCTCAGCAGTTTCATGGATCTCCCCTCATCCACAGAGCCAGACATTTTGTCACAGAAGGCTATTAGGGTAGTCAGGCATGATTTCCCCTTCACTGCCTTCTGCCATTCAACTTCTTGTCCTCCATATGGAAATGGCTTCCAGAAAGATTTCCTCCCTCACTTTCCCAGGGACTGACGTGAGGTTGACTGGTGGGTAGTTCCTTGGCTCCTCCTCCTTTAATATTAGAGTGACTTTTGCTTTCTTGCAGTCCTCAGAAATCTGCCCCAGTGACCACATAGTCAAGAGTGGCCTTGCAATATCATCAGTCAGTTCTCTTTGCACTTCTGGTTATGTCCCATACACAGATTTGTGTATGTGCAACTTGTTTAAGTGTTTGCTAGTTTGATCCTCCTCTGCTGTGGGTTAGTCTTCCTTATTCCAGACTTTCCTATGGGTCTCAGGAGCCTGGGATTCCTGAAGACCAATATCATGTGGTTCAAGTTCCCCATGAGAACCGCAAATATGAAGCTTCTTCCAGTTTTCTGAAGACCTCATTCACTTCTTCCGGATCAGGCAATGTATAGCAGGCACCCACCGCAATTTTGCCAGCATTTGTCTGCTTTCTGTCCTGACCCATAAGCTCTGAACTAGCTCGTCATCTCTCTCAAGGCATCCACTGAGGCATTTCTGCTGCTCTCTCTCTGCCTGCTCTTATTATGCTAAGGACTGAAATTTTAGATCTTCATTCCTCATTTGGTGACTAATGTAACTGGGAGGGGCTTTTTTTTTTGATGGCTACAGTTGCTTTCTTCATATGAATCTTGGAATAACTGATTGTAAAACAGTGACTTCTGGTTTTTGTTTTTCTTCTAAATTCTTTTTAAAGCACAAATGTTCCATACAACTGGTTTTACTGGAACATGACTTTTTAAACATTCTTTATTTCTACCTTTGGATTACACCCCAGCAGTCTATGCTTTTTATTTGATTGCCACAAAGAGAGAGAGGAAAAAATGCCTTTCAGGTAGCTTGAAAGAGAACACAAATTCCTGGGTACTACTTTTCAGTCGTTTCCTACAACCAATGAACAGATGAATAAATAAATAAAAAACCTAGAAAATGCTGGCTTGGGAGGAAACCACCCTCCTTTTTGTGTATACCTTCACCATTTATGTGTGATAAATTGCAGTCTTGCTTCTTTCCACTTCTCATGCATTACTGAAACAAACTTGCAGTTGTGAAAAAATAGCTTAGCAAACAGGATACATTGCTGTCTGCCAGTATCTTCCATTCTTTATTCCTAGAGCAAGAGTTCATTCTCAAACAAATTATTAAAACTTAAGAGGCCCTCCCATTTGACTTCTTGGTGTTTAAACAGGTGGAAATTTATTATAGATTAATCCATTCAGAAAGACAATCTGTTCCATTTTGGCAACTCCTTCCATGAGTCTAAATTAGCTGAGGTTCACCTGGAAACTTGTCTATCATTTTAATTCAGATTTGAAACTTCTCTTTTGTGTGCTATTACAACAGGATAAAGTTTTAATAAGGATTGTTTTATAAGTTTGAGATTAAAATTTCAGATTCTGACTGAAAATCAATGGGAAGAGTAACAGTAAAAAACTGGAGGTGTTGGTCTGAAGTTAGAGACAAATAAGAATGCTGGACAAATACCAGTCAGAATGTATGAGATCCCTTTGTTTATCCATAATACCACATCAAAAAGCTCATTACCCTGACTCAGTTAGAAACCCCTTTGGGTATGTGTGAAAGAGAAATCTGTGACAACAATCAAGTCGGTGGACCATTCTGCATCCCTGGAGCCAAGTGGCATGGCATACACCGTGTCTATACACATAAATTCTTAAAACAGAATGGTCACTTACTTGCCAAAGGCCTTGGCAAGGAGTCTTCCCCATAAGCTTTTCTACCTACTTTCTGGCAAACCTCTTTTGAGACAACACCCAAGATACACTCACCACTCATCTGCCTGCCAGCTGCCTCCTGTGGCTGTGCATCCAGGCAATTTATTGTGAGGTGGCAAACCTGAAAATACAAGGCTACGTTATTGCATCACCAGTATCAGGCAGATAAACATTCTGCACTGCCCCTTGAACAGACTCTCCCGGTAAGCCATTCCAACTGTCATGATGCAGAAAGTTTCATCCCTCCAGTCTCTGCACACCCAGAGTACAAGTGCATAAGACCATCACCTATCTAGAGCAAGTTTCACTACTTTTGTCACAAAATTTTACCAACAGGTATCTTTTACCTTACCTTAGGAATAGCCAAACTAAAAGCAAAACAAAAGAAAAAATCTCTATACTCCTTATGTGAACATAGAGATGTCTTTGCCATTCCTTGCTGAACTCTGTCGCTTTTAAAAAAGCTCCTTGCTTCAAGGGGAGGAAGCTGGTCAGGTCATATGCATGCACAGCTATGTACAGGATTAATTTTGTGCAGAAAAGAATTGCTCCCCTGTGTTTAGCACTACTGTCCATATCTGTTCTGATGGTGGCGTACTGGTCAGTGGCATACCTTATTACTATGCAGATATACTCACTGGTGCTGCTGCTTTGTCATCCATAGCTGCCCTGGCAGATCGTCTATGGAAAATATGACAGATTCTCTTTTTTCACCCATAGTAGATTTCTTGGCTTTTGACATGACAAGAAAGCATAGGATAGTTTTTCCTACTGAAACAAATTGGAGGACTCTGCCAAAGACAGCATGCACAAGTAGCACCTCTTCATTATTTTCTGGTTATTAAAGTACATGATTTTGCCTACTGCAGTTCCCTAAATTATGTCCATATATTGTTTGGGGAAATGATAATTGAAATCAGCCCAAACCATGCCAAAGACTGACATCCACATGGAGAGTGCTGACAGCATGGAGAGTGGTATCCCAGAACCTGAACATATTGCCCATAGTTGTTTAGCATAGAACTAGCCTCTCTAACCAGAAGATGCTCAGATCTCTCCCTCTTAGAAGTGACCAAGCATTGTTTTAAAGTGGCTGCACTTTGGACAAAATTTTACTCTTGTCACAAAATTTTACCAACTGATATCTTTTACCTTACCTTAGGAACAGCCAAACTAAAAGCAAAACAAAAGAAAAAATCTCTATACTCCTTATGTGAACATAGAGATGTCTTTGCCATTCCTTGCTGAACTCTGTCGCTTTTAAAAAAGCTCCTTGCTTGAAGGGGAGGAAGTTTTATCATCACTGTTGATAGATCTCTGTGAAATAAAACATTACAGTGGCAACAGAAAACAGGTTATTTGTTAGTGCACTTCCATCAATACATATACACATACATCATTGTGCAATATAAGATGACAACCTTTTTGCACCTTAACAAGTTTCAATTCTCAAGGTCAGCAAAGGCTCCAGAGAAAGGTCTTTGAAATGTCTTGTAGTTCTACTGCAACACTGCTTGCACATCACAGCATCGTCATCTGGAGCCTGGTCTGGAGATTGGTACTACTTTTACTACTAGAAACAGAGAGAACTTCAAATAGTAGTTTTTTTTTTCTTGAACATGGGTCATATTCAGCAAGATAAGAAATGTTATGGAGGTACTGTGTGTTCTACTGACTGACTTATTAGCTATCATTTTTGGTGAAGATGAGGGGTCATTCATCACTGAGGAGTAAACTTATCCATGGTACTTTTTGGGAGCAATCTTGGAAGTTAACTATGCCTATAACCATTAGCAAGCTTTGTCTAACAATAGGCTATTTAGGATGACATCAAACAAACAAACAAAACCCTGTAAAAACTAAAACCCAGCAGTGAAGTCATTAAACATTGTGACAGACTAAAGTTGCTCAGTCTCATTCATTAGGAGTTTTTCTGGCTAAGTCACACATGCACCAGATCACTAAATTATTTACTGTTTTTCTAATTTTATTTGGGGGATGGTAGACGGAAGATCCTTTAAAATAGCATAGACATGTCCTAGGTAGCCACATCACACTAGGCATCAATTTTTATTTTTTTTTTCCAGATCAATCTCTTTTTCCCCTCCCAAAAGTTGTTCTAAAAGCATTTATTGTCCTGTGGATACATGATCTTTAAAAGAAAACAATAAAACTAAACCAGAGTCGTGTGTGGGTTAAGAAAATCTTTTTCAGAGGAAATCTTTTTTAGCTTCAGAACAATACTAGTCATCTAATACTTTTAGATTTTTCTGCTGCATAAAATTGTGTGATAAGTATATGGAAGTTCCAATCTCCTTTTTACCCTCAGCAGTCTGTTTCTTAGATTTCAATTTCTAGTCTGGGTTAGAAATACTCTTAGAAACTGGTGTGTCTATGCACAAGTGCAATTAGATTACTTATAAGCTAGAGGTTCTTAAAAGTATAGCCTGAGTCAGATTCCTTTCTTTGGCTTAGTCACATCACTGTGATGGATAACAATATTTGAATTTTGTTACCGCTATTTGTGGTATTTTGCATAACATTCAGCTCAGGTTTCATAATCCTCTTAAACTTTGTGGACATGTTACAACGGTGATATTTTGAGGAAGAGTCATTAGGCCAGAACTATTTTGGTTCTAATTACTGCTCTCCATTTCAGTTGCACTCTCAGGAAGTTCAGGACCTGTCACTTGTGGGATTTTACATCTTTGTGGGGACCACAGCATCAGGGAGATGAACCCCTTTGTCTTACAGGAGGTCCTGCCTTTGAGAACATCTATGGCAATGCCAGGCACTATAATGTACTGGGTCTGGCTGAGCTGGAGTTAATTTCCCCGTAGCAGCCCTCACAGTGCTGTGCATTGGTAGCAGCAAGGCGTTGATAACACACCAGGGTTTTGGCTACTGCCGAGCAGTGCCGGCACACATCAAGGCTGTGTCTCCAATGCTTCTTCCACCCTCTCAGCAGTAGGCTGGGGGTGGGCAAGATCCTGGGAGGGGACACAGCCAGGGCAGCTGACCCAGACTGACCAAACAGATATTCCATACCATATGACATCTGCTCAGCAATGGGAAGCTGAGGGAGAGGGGGAGAAACGGAAGGCATTCGGTTTTTTTCTACGTTTTGTCTTCCGGGGTAACCACTACGCTTTTGGAAGCCCTGCTTCCCAGGGAGTGGCCGGACATCACCTGCTGATGGGAAGTAGAGAATAATCTTTTGTTTTTCCTTGCTTTGCTTCTGCACATGGACTTGCTTTTGCTATATTAAAACTGCCTTTATCTAAACCCATGATTTTGGAGTTGTTTTTTTTTCCATCTTGTTTTTTTTCCCTCTCCCCTCTCTGCTTTGCTGAGAAGCGGAGTGGTAGAGCGGCTTGGTGGACACCTGGCATTTAGCCAAGGTTAAACCACTACATTTAAGTAGAGCATTGCATCAGGAGGGTGAAGAGCACCTCTGGACGACACAGGCAAAGTGTCTCTGCCTCTAGGTCCTGCCATCTTAGCAACATTGCAGCTCTGGAAAGAGGAATGAGGAAGCAAGGATGAGCAGCAGCCAGGGCAGATGACCAGTTTTACATTGCATCCGGTATGGGCCCTGTGGTTTTGCGAGTTCTTTGATTGCTGTCACTTCACCTGTTTGTTAATATAAAGGGAAATGAGATTGTACATATATAGATATTCTTACTGAAATAAAGTAGTTGAAAGTATCAACCAGTGATAATACTAATATCTTCTTTTCTTTTTCTATAGAATTGTATTGCTCCAGGGAAAATGTGGAGAAAAAAATCTCACTCTTATGTGGACGTGGAAACAATCTCAAATTTCTGTGATTTGTACATTTAAAAATGTGGCTTTTTGAATAATTGAAAATATTTAAGGTTATATGTGAATCTTATTTTTCTATTTTTCTAAAAATGTGGCTGTATAAAGTGTTGAAAAAATATTTTATAAAAGGAAAAACTAATCAAAATGCTACATTTCTACAATATTGAGATTTTTTAGAGATACTAAAAAAAAATATGTAAGTTTCTGTGGACCTCTCTGACTTTTATGTGTAGGTACTGTTTAAGAAAAATGTCCTGATCACTCCAGATTTTCATTTTTACCAGAGTAATTCAGAGCTACAAAACCCACATATCACCATCATTTGTTGAGTTCTAGGCTAAATGCAACTTGGTTTAAAATACTCACATGAAAGGTTAAGATTATATTCAGTTTCCTTGTCTCAGGGGAAGAACCGAATGATGGTTAACTCAAATGATTCATACAACAGTTCAAATGATGATGCTGGATATTAAAAAATTCTTATTTTACCACAGCATCTGGAACGTCATTTCAGACTGATTCTACCTTGTATCCTCTTCTACTATGGAAGTATTTTGTTACTACACGATTGTGTTCTCATCCAAATATGATACAGGGAATAAAAGACGACTCCAGTAAAGAAAGCAAATTATTATTCTCCAGGTATATTTGCATCAAAATGAATATGTTTATGGTCAAGTAAATATTTATAAAATGCAGACAATAGTTCCTATAAGTGGAGCTACAGCTGCCAAAATAGTTCCAGTTCAACACTTCTTGCACAGCCTTATCATCTCTTTAAGAAAGCTACAGTTAGGGGTGTATTTATTTTGCAATTGATGACATTAGATTACAGAACAGCAGCAATAATTTTCCTTTCAGTTTTGAGCACTGATGCAGGTTGCCCAGATAGGCTGTGGTGTTTCCTTCCCTGGAGATATTAAAAAACAGTCTGGACATGGTCCTGGGCAGCTGACTCCAGATGGCTGTGCTTGAGCGGTGAATATGAACCAAACGACATCCAGAGGTCCCTTCCAACCTCAACCATTCTGTGACTCTGTGAAACTTCAGTATTTTGTATACTCAGTATTGCTATGTCCTTTTTTAAACTTATATATTAGTTTGTATATAGTATTCTTTCTGGTTTCACTGAGATTTACTTTTCTTTTGCAGAATCTATTCACTAATTAGGTTTTGTGGTTTTTTTCAACTAGATCTGACAGTATAATAAGTGAGTGCTTGAATGATATTGCCTCTAGAATTTTTAAGTTATAGGCCCAAAATTAGAGCCATACAACTTGGCTTAAAGCTTCTCGGAAAAGCAGAGTATTCCTTTCTGCTGCTTCTGGATGAAATAAGATGGGATACAAACAGGAGTAATGGGGACATGGACTGTTGCTGTTCAGAGGAGTTATTACCCAGCAGTAGTTACCATATTCCCTTCTCTAGTGCTAGTAATAGTAGCTGCCAGCTTGGCCTCCCCAGTCATTAGTACAAAGTAAATGCCAGAACTGTTTTCCTGATCCTGGAAATATAACTGGTTGGCTAATATTTTTATGCTTAGAGATAGCCATCTATGAAAGAATGAAGCCAACATACTGAATAAAGTATGGTGTCTCTCAGAGTCCCAGTAAAGTTTGAATTAAGTTGCAGAAAAATATGTTGAATATGGCACAGCAGACTGTTGTAATAGGAATTTTTGGAATTCAGAGCATTTGGTTTTACAATCTTAGTGGCGTTTTAGCTTTGTATTTAAAAGCTGCATACCTGCTTGTGTGGGAAAAACTGCAGAGTAATCTCATTTTATATACATCAGGGGAGAAAGAAAAAGCATTAGATGAAGTTCTGGTCTTTTAGGCAATAAAGACAATCAGTGACATAGTAAACACACAGAGGAGATTAGGCTGTTACTTGAAGAACTGTTTTAATTATTGGTCCTTTTGTGTTCTGTTCTTTACTCCTGTATAAGCACAGTTATTGCCTCCTGAAAGAAACAGATCATCCGATAATATCTTTTTGAGTATACATTTAATCTGAAATACTAAATGTCCCCATGTCTAATCTTTTTAATGTCTGTACAACTTCCTTCCCATCTTTTTGGACAGAAATTTCTGTGTAATTCCTTGCCCATTGTCCCATAGTCCCTCTCCCCTTTCCTTGTGCTCCCCAACCTTTATTATCCTTTCATGTCTCCTCATTTTGGCTGCTTGAAGTACAGTACAGTATAAAGAATTCATCCTGATTTTCATTTCAGTTGCACTGCAATTACTGAGAGACAAATATATATGCTTAAAGTCATAGTATTTTAGACTTTGTTCTATTTATCAAACTACAAATTGGTAAAGGATATTCTTTGTCTTAAAGTATATGATTTGTCTTAAAATCTTTATGCCTCCATCCTCTTCAGATGCTAACAGAAACCCTAGAATAATGTTAACAATTCATTTTCATGTATCTGAGTGTTCTAATTCTACCTCTTATTTGCAGCAAGCAAGCAAGCAAATTACAAGTCTGTGTAATCTGTTTGCATTTTTCTAATATTATAGACATCAATACATAGTTAAAGAACTTCCAACAAATACAATAGTTAAAAGATGCCATGGTTATTCTCATCCAATGAGGTTTAGGGTTCAGTACGTTTGTATGATGGCTAATTTTAAGGGTTATTACTCAGTTATGGACACAGAAAATATAATTAGCATGAGCATTCTTTTTTGTTATAGCAAATTGAGAAGTATACAAACAGTGTTTAAAAAAGTTTAATTATCCCTTTAAATTAATTTTATTTCCTCTGAAATTGCCTCATAACTTTACAATACCCTTCCACAAAGTGCTATCAGGTTTTTATACTTTCTGGTGGGAAATTCTGCCTTTTTGTCTCTTTTTTATAAGGTAGCTAAATTTGCAATTTTATTCTGTGATGTCCATATGGAACTCAATGTAAAAAGAATAGCTAGCACAGAGATAAGGAATTTATAAGACTGAGGAAATCACAGGAATGAAATTACAGGATTTAGCACAATACAACAATTTTTGCTTCCATATAATGAAGTGATCTTGTTTATGTCAAGATCCAGAATAATCAATGTTGTACCACAGATTTGCAGATGAAAACTAAGTTATGAAATTGTCTCTCTGATGAATATTTTCAGCCTTCTTATTTTTACTTATTTTTAGTGTTATATCAGATGAAACCATTACTAAATTACAGAAATTACTTCTTTTAAAGCAGTAATTAGAATTTCCTAGCAGGCAAGGAATTAGTGTGTTCAGCAGACCATCTGGCATGGACTATGTGAGCTATATTTTTTGTTGTTTTTTTTCCCCTTATGCAGATGTCATTACTCATCAAAAAGCATAAAAAAGTTGATTTTTTTATTTCCTTCCACACTTTATTTCAGATTATGTGGATTCCTTTTGGAAGTTGCTTATAATGAAATATTGAAAGGAATGGTTGTTAAGTATCTAGGAAGTTTTAAAAATATAGTATACAGTGTCCCCCTAAGAATGTGACCTTCAGTTGCTTTGAGATTTGATTATTTATTTTTTTTTTTTTGTGATGGGATTGGAGAAATTAGTACAAAATGGCTACATGGCTTTCATATTTCTCAGTGTACTGTGATGATAAAGTCATTAAAATAGTTGAGCAGTGAATATATGATATATTGGTAGCACCCATCTATAACATGGAAATGTTTTCTTGAGAGTGGCAATATTTATGTCTATGGTGATCTATGGTTTATTGAGCAATGATACCCATGCAGTATTCTGCAGAGGCTCAGCACTGTGCCTGTGTTTGATTAGCAAAGGCTAGTCCTTGTTCTGTATGTTGCTGTCAGCCTAAATGAAAATTCAAAGACAGAGAAAACTCATAATACGGACAAGACCCGTTTTCAAAAGTATTTAAAGTTTACAGTCAAAGCAAATTGTCATGGTCAAGGAAAAGAACTGAATAAAAACCTGATAGCATTTAAGATATTTTAAATGGGGTTCTTCATAAGTATATTTATATGGTGGTGACCCAGCTAATTTATCTGAAGTCTCAAAGGATCCATTTAGTTTGGAAAGACAGTCTGCATTGAGACTGAGTCTGATCATGAAATTTCCTGTCACAGTGTTGTGTTCTCTTTTGTTGTTTTCAGCCTCCATTATAGTAAAGTACTTGGTTTTTCATTTTTAATTCACTCAGGGCTCATGTTTCTTAGAAAAGAGAGATTTCGTAAAGGACTTTAAAAGCTAATAGTATATTCTTCATACAATTTGATATTAAAAATGCTAACTAAAAAGGAAGGCTCTAATTATGCAATTGATCTTTTTATGGTTCCTAAAACAGGTATTTTGGCTGATATAAGACAAGAAAATGCATATTCCTGCGATTCCTTCTGTGGGTAAAGAACTGAAGTGAGCTGAAATTAGGCATACAAGAAAGCAAGTTAACTTGCCTGGACAGGTTTGGTTAAAGTTAAAACTGTAATAACTTTGGTAATACTAATATAAAACTTGAATTTGCAGCAAAGGTTTCCAAAGGATTTTGTCAATATAGGGGAAAGAGTTGTGACTGATTTATGATTATTTACCTAGTTAGTGATAATCTTCTGAATATATGCAAGTATTTTGGACATCAGTTTCACACATTCACAATTCACAAACCAAGTCTGTTAGACTATTCTAAGAAAAATAGAAACCCAGCAATGAGCAATTTAGTGTAGAAGACACAGATGAGGCTGTGGTACTCAACACCCTCTTTGCCTTAATCTTCATCAACACGGTCTCTGGGTCCTCTGTGCTTAGACACAGGTTTAAGGAGGAGAGGAAGTACCAGCTGTGGATGAGGATTGCTTCAGGACCCAACCCATACTAGTCCACGGACACATCCATACTAGACAGGCTGCATCTGTGGATACTGAATGAATTTGTCAGTGTCATTCAGGGTCCCTGTCTGCCATCTCCAAAAGGTCATGGAAATCAAAGAATATCTCCAATGACTGGAGAAAGGCAAATGTTGCACCCATCTTAAATATAGTCCAAAACATCAACCTGAGAAACTGTGGTGTGGTCAGTCTTATTGGAGTCCCTGGAAAAATCTCAGAATGAGTTCTCTGGGAACAGTCAGCATGGATTTTTACCAAGAACAAATAATTCCTAACCCTCCTGATTGCCTTCTGTGCTGAAATAACTGGACTGTGGATGAAAAGAGAGCTGTGGATGCAATTTGTCTCTACTTTAGCAATGTTTTTACACTGTCTCAAATGATGTTCCTGTACAGAAGTTGGGACATTTTGGTCTCGATGAGTGGAAATCCTCCACTCTCTAGTGGAGGGTGTCCCTGCCCATGGCAGGTGTGTTGGAACTAGGTGATCTCTGAGGTCCTTTCTAACCCAAACCATTCTGTGATTCTGATTCTGTAATTCTGTGATTCTATCATTCTATGAAAAACAGGTTTGGTTTTATTTCTAAACTTCAAAGGTCAGAGTTTTGCTCTGGAGCTTTGCATTGGTCATCCAATCTCTCCTGAAATATAGAAGTGTTACTATTAAATAGAAATCCCAAAGACATTTGCTTTTTAAACTTTCTGTTAAATGGATTTTACAAGTCACAGTAGAGGAGGAGAACATCTGTGTTTCCTTAGTGTCAGCTAGTGCTATGTGTTATTGTTCAATTAATTAAAATAAATAAAAATACCTATATGGAATTTATTTATGTTTTTAGGTAAAAATAACCTCCTGATATTTTCAGACTTTAAGATTTTGCTATGTGTCTCAGGTCCTTAGTGATATTAGCTTTTAAAGTATATTTTCTGCCTTCATTAATAGAACTATTCTATAATATAAAAAATATCCACAAAAGCATTGAAAACAACGTATCATTTAAAATAACAATCAGAAGTGAATCTGTAAAAGTTAACTGCGGACTCTCTGTACTGTTTACTGTTGACTTTTGCAACTGTAAATAATTTACATGTAACTTTGTTTTGGAAAATTTTCTGTAACAAGAAGCAAATGGGCTTTCATATTAATCTAATAATATTTCTTTAGTAGCTGTAAATGCCAGGAAATGTATAATCTTGAAATGCACTTTTATTTTTCTCTTTTATTTATTATCTAGAGAATAATTTGTTTTATTCTGTTTCTACTGCAGTTCAAATTCCCTTGTGTTGTTCCTTCTTTATTATTTAACACAAATATGCTGATTCTGATGCCAACAGGGCTTGCTCTTAAAAGGTATTTATGCTCATAATGGTGTATCCAAATATAGGAAAAAGTGTTTTAGTTTTTTCCATTTTTGGTTTGTTCTAAAAAGCATCCATATGAAGCCAACTGAAATTTAGCTTCTGCTTTCATAAAGGAGAAATGGCGATTAAAGACCTTTTTACCAGTGTATTTTTTTTCTTAGTGGATTTTTTTTCTTTTAAAGGATGGTTTCATAAATGTTTCCATTTGGCTTCCCTGAAAAAATTTTCCTTCCACTACTTGCCTGCATGCAAACCCTGACTATGCTCCCTGAGGAAAATTTGGGGTGGGAGTTCCATTTGAAGGGCAGACTAACAACAAAGAACCATTAGAGACAAAAGGATTTTGTAAATCATTAACAGCAGCAGAAACCCTTGATCCATCTCTACCTCTTTGCTTGGATTTTCCCTTTCTAGATTTCTCTTCTCTCAGTAACACTTCATGAATTTTAATTTCACGGAATTTGGATATCCTGGTAATAGAGTGACACAAAATAGGTTTTGTGGGCGAAAAAAAAAAAGAAAAAAAAAAGTAATTCAGATATTCAGATAAAGTAAATCAATATTTTGTCATTCAATTCAACAGAACTCTGTTGATTTAAGAAATTACTTCAGCACACACATCCACCGCTTGCAGAAAACATCCATTGCAAACTGAAAGACTAGAAATGAGCAAAACAACAACTATAAGATTCTCTGTTCACAAGAATAGTTTTCTACACTGAATTTAGAAAAGAATACTAGTACAGCAATATCTTAAATGTTAAACAATTAACCTTTTTAATTACAGTAACCAATTATCCTGCTGAAACCGTATGTAACCTTCAGAGTAACAACTTTATTTCTTCAAGATTAATATTGTATGTGTGACAGTTTATGGAAAACCTAAAGCTAAACTCATGAATTTACCTCAGTGAGAAAAAAGAGAAGTTGATTAGATCAAGCACAAGAATTTGTTTTTAAACTATACATTGTTAAGAAAGGGGGAAAAAAGAGAAGTAGCTGAGTTGCTTCAAGGATTACCTGTGAGATGTCATAAAAAACAAGTCTGTAAAAGTCTGCTGACTTGAAGAGGTCAGCAACTCCACTCCCAGCCCTACAGCAAAATACTCATAAGCAATGCTAGGCAAATGTTGCCAAAAGGGAATCCAGAGTCTAGATCTGCTTTCTACACAGAATAATTTATACAATCTATTCCAGTGTTTAACTAAGACATGTTTAAACTTCTGAACACGCTGTACAGAAATGCTCGGTCTATCTTAAGCTTATTATTTCTTGTCCCATCCAAATATTTTCAGTAACCTCCTCTTTCACTTTGCAGATCTTTTAAGTATTTGAGGACTTGTATTTCAGATTTCTCTTCCACAGAATATACAGCCTGGGACAATTGTGTTTCCTAGACCTGCCTGTCTTTTTTTTTTCTGGACTTTCCTCCTCTAATATTTTTAGAGGGTACTGAGGAAAGGATTTGAAATTTCCAAGGATGTCTTTGACTTGAGACATTAGCTTAAAACAACACAAAACAAGGCAAAAATCCTTCTTCTATCTAACAAAACACTGACTTTCATTAAGCCCAGAAGCATGGGTTTACGAAGAATATGAAGACAGTTTTTATTTCTGCTTCTTTTCACCATTAGCTTTGTTTATTCTTGTATTTATATAGCTGATTTTTAATCCTTAGTAATGATACCTTATACCTTCCTTGAATTTGAATCCTAGTTATTTTATTTCATTTCTTTCATTTACCAAAATCGCTTGAGTTTTATTCTGTTTTCCTACATACTTACAAGTCCAAAGATGTTCAAAAGTCTGAAAACCAGATGTTCGAATAACATGTAGGCCTTTTCAAGAATTCATCAATAGTTGAACACTTATCTCCAGAAGTAACTCATCCCCTTACCCTTAGATGTGAGGATTTTAGAGAATACCCACTATAATGTCATCTTTTGAGCTCTCACTCACAGACAATATTATCATTCTCCTAACGTTCTTAAAATCCTGTACGGCAGTATTATTAAGTACATGTATACTGTGCAACTATCATTATATTCCAGTCAGAACGCTAGGAAATTCTCATCAGTTCATAGTGTTAGGAGTCTGAATATTAGAAGACAGGCAGTACATTTCTTAAGTGTGTCAGTCTGACAGATAAGGATGCTCATTTTCCCCAAAAGGCAAATGCTAGCTTTTCACAGCCTAGTGATTGCCTTTGGTAAATCAGTTTGAATCTCACAGATGTTGGGCCATGTTCTTCCTTCATCCCTGAGAAGATGTGGTACTATTTCTCACTGCAGCAAAATGATTGATCCAGAGAGACCTCTCGGCTATGAGAAGTATCCAGCTGCCTGCTCCTTCTTTGCACAGAATTCCATTCACCCATCCTATACTGCAGCAATCTTCACATGTAATCTAGTTTTCCCATCTGTAGAAGTTTTTATTTACAGCATGTCGATTTACAATGACTTTGGAAGACGTCACCAGCCATAGGCTCTACATGCCTTTCCCAGAAATTTCCCAGGCAGGCACCTCCCACACAAACCATGTTTTGTTTATCTATTATGCATGACGGAGCCCTGCTGTCCTGGGGATGGCTGAACCCCTGCCTGCCACGAGGAGTGGTGAATGAATTCCTTGTTTTGCTTTGCTTGTGCACGCGGCTTTTGCTTCACTTATTAAACTCTTGTATCTGAACCCACGAGTTTTCTCACTTTCACTCTTCTGATTCTCTCCCCCTTTTTCGATGAGGGGGACTGAGCGAGCGTCTGCGTGGTGTTCAGCCGCTGGCTGAGGTAAAACCATGACAATTTCCCAACAAGTTGCATGCCACAGATCTCACAAATTCATAGCAGTACATAGGTGGAGGCCTTACACTTATGTATGTTTTTCATTACCTCGTTTTCTTCAGTGGAAATGAAATAAGTTATTCCATGGAGATCATTTGTTTGTATACATATTTCACAGACACTGCAAGCTTCTTTCTAAGAACCCAGTTCCTACACTTGCTCCTTCCAAATATTCTCAATCATTTCTTTTACTGCTAACTTTTAAATACTTTTTGCCTAGCTTTTCTGTTGACTGGAGTTATTTTTTAACACCTCTGACAAAAGAGTAATAATAATAAGAAAAATAATCTGAGCTTCCACCCATTTTCCAGCAGCCAGTTGGATGACCATGCGTACTACTGATAACTATGATATATCTGAAAGTGCAGCATGTGGCTGCCTTGATCATCAGAGGTTCCCCAGGGGCCATCAAGTCATGGCCTGTCAGTCAGGACCTGTTCCACTGCCACAACCAGGGAACAGGACAGCTGGGGAGCATGGGACAGCCCCAGCCCTGGGCATCATGAGCTTTCCTGGGGATGTGGAGATGCTGAGGACATTACTCTGTAGATCACGCCCCGTCTGTGGCACAGCAGAGGCTGGAGTTCAGGCTAGTCCCAGCAGGACAGCCCCATTTTTGAGATGAGAGAGTCAGGCCCTACAAAGACCACTTTCTTCAAAACAGTTTTCCCCAAGGTCACCCACTGGACTCCTTCCTAGCTAGCCCTGAGCCCAGGCCAGCAAATGCCCAGGAGTGAGGACATGTGCTTAGGGCCCTTGCAGTATCTTCTCAGTCCTTGAACCTTTACTCAGATACCGAAATTAAGATATTCATGTCTGAGCTAGGTTCCTATGCTCCCATTATGGCCAGTGGTGAGCTAGTTAAATCAATCAGTGAAACTTGGAGATGAGAGTCAGCTCTTAACTGCAGCAGGGGATGCTATTTCTGGTGTGCTAAGATATCAAAAATATCCATGTGGGTCTGACAGATACATAGTCGCACAAGACCGAGGGTAGTCAATACTTTTGGATGAACAGTAGAAGGCTGGGAATAATATGAGTATTCAAGTTTTTTCAAATTGGCTGTAGGTGCCTCTGTTTAGGCAACTGAATTGTACCATGGAGAGTTGAGCAGTTGTCCAAATACAAGGATAAATCAAAGCAACATAGACAGATTTACATTTGCAGACTCCTGGACACTTACATTTATACACTTCAATTTAGGAATATGAATCTGGAGCAGAATTCTATCCCAGGAGCGTGAAGAAAGAATAAACAGAGCACTGACAAAAATTTGATGATTTAATTGTCTTTGAAGAGAGCTGCACTGTGTATTTGATGTTTCATCATTCTTCAGGAGTACTTAGCTTGCTGGAGCATCAGTGTGGATACAAACATTGTTATTCAGCATAAAATGTCATGTCTTTATAATGTGGAGTACATATCCATTGTTTTATATTTGGTGACAGAAGAATTTTTTTGATTCCTGAAGTTTGAGATTATATGGCTTAATTTGCTCTACCTGTTGAGAAAGTATGTTGTGACTTACACCTAAATTCTGGAAATCACATGGAAAGAAACTATTTTCACCCACTTGGGTAAGTCTCAATGCAGGGTCTAAAATAAACTAATAAAGCCTCAGACTCTACTTGCTGAGAAGTCAGTCTTTACTTATCAATAAATTCTATTCTATTCTATTCTATTCTATTCTATTCTATTCTATTCTATTCTATATTAAATATAAAATTTATATTCTTTCATTTCCTTCAATTCAGTCTTAGAAGTATCATAGGTAGTACTCTATTTTTGGACTTACACAGTCCTTAATTCAAAGATCCTTTTTTACAGTATGCAAAACAACTCTCTGCAGCTCTTACAATTAGATTTTGTTTCATTTTGCTTTAGACTTTTAATGAGATGGGGTCCTAGGATTCTTGTGTAAAATATGAGTAGATGAGCAAGTTTGAAAATATATACTTGAAAAGTTATGGAAATCAGGGAATATTCCTGCTGACTGGAAAAGGGCAAATGTTACACCCATCTACAAGAAGGGCCTGAAAGAGTATCCAGGAAATTACAGGTTCATTAGTCTTCAGTGCCTGAGAAAGTAATGGAATGAGTTATCCTAGAAAATATTACAAACTGAATGAAGCAGGTGACTGGGAAAAGCCAACATGGATTTAACAAAGGCAAATCATGCCAGAGTAACCTGACCATCGTCTACAACAAAATAACATTTTCTGTCACCATGGGGAGAGCAGTGGGTGTTGTTTACCTGAATGATGGGATTGAAAGCACCCTCACCAAGTCTGCTGATGACACCTAACTGGGTGTTGAGATGGACACAGAATCATAGAATCATA
>VWZZ01005359.1:0-16730 GCA_013399095.1 Psophia crepitans | reverse complement strand
ATCCGCTGCTCTCCCCTCATCCATTAGTCACCTCATTGTAGGCAGCTGTCAAGTTACTCATCCTTTGTTATATTTTATTAGTAGTAACGACCAGCCTTTCTCTGAAAGAAGATTTTACATTTGTACATTGTATTTGAAAGAGCATTTTCCCTTTAAAAGAAGAAGATGAAATCTTAGCAGACCAGCCTAAGGCTGAATGAGCAGCAAAAGAGACGGCAAAGACCTAGAATCAAAAGATAAAGGGATACAAGCAGTACACGTAGTTACGGAAGAGGTAAAAAGAGACAATGCTGAAGAATTAGGCCAAAGCTATAAATTACTGAAAGCTCAAAAAAACCACAAAATCAGGAGCCTGAACATGACATACTGTGTGCGGGAGTGCTGGTGAAAGTATGAGAAAAAGCCAAATCTGATCAAAACAGCAGTCAGGGAGTGACTTTGCCTGCGGCATTTTTAACAGACTGAAAGAAGGGAAGAGGTTCTGAGGGAGTTCAGCTAGGAAGAGACTATAACAATCAGGAGCAAAAGGATAAAACGTACTTGGACAGAATTTTGGCTTTGGAGTGGACAAACAAGCAGGTTTGGGGGATGTGGAAAGGAAAAGGAGAAGATCTAACAAATAGTTATGAACTTGGAGATAGAAAAGATGAAAGTAATGCAAAGGATTGCATGGCTGGAAATCTTTGTGATGCTGGGGGTAATGACAGATGAGAAGGGCAATGAAACTGGTGAAGGGGCTGGAGCACAGGTCTTATGAGGAGCGGCAGAGGGAACTGGGACTGTTTAGTCTGGAGAAGAGGAGGCTCAGGGGAGACCTTATTGCCCTCTACAACTACCTGAAAGGAAGTTGTGGCGAGCTGGGGGTTTGCTTCTTCTCGCAGATAAGTAGTGACAGGACTAGGGGGAACGGCTGCAAGTTGCGCCAGGGGAGGTTTAGGTTGGAGATGAGGAGAAATTTCTTCTCGGAAAGGGTGGTCGGGCATTGGAACGGGTTGCCCAGGGAGGTGGTGGAGTCACCATCCCTGGGTGTGTTTAAAGAAAGGTTGGATGTGGTACTTAAGGACATGGTTTACTGGGTAATTGGTAGGGGGACGGTTGGACTAGATGATCCTTGAGGTCTCTTCCAACCTTAATGATTCTATGATTCTATGAGAAGGCAGAAGAATTCATTAGGACAATTTCAGTTGCAAAAGAACTGATCACATACATTGTCTTCCAGGACATCGGAAAGACATTGTCTTTCAGGAATAATCTACAGAAATATCTACTATATTTGCTTGAACACGATCTTTCAGTTTACTGACATTCTAATGCTCTAACTCCTGATCATTTTTTCTTCACAATGTACACATCATTACCCACTTCTTATTTTTAAACGACAAAGCTTATCTGTCCAATGTTGTAAAATATAGTATTTTACTAATAACATATTAGAAATTATTTCATTTTATCATATATGACTTAGCAAACAGGTCACATTGTCTCAACATAATATTCAAATAAACCTCATAAAAGGTATTATATATGATGCCAATCTGTTTTCTAAATTCATCATACTGGTTGTTAAACACTCTTAATACATCAAGGATTTTTATCCTTGGCAATTTTAGAACAATTTTCTTAATTGAATAAATAACTACTATTTGAATAACTACTATTCTCTATTTGATAAAGAATGAAAGTTTTATAAACTATATTACAATTCAGAAAATCTGCTGTGATTTCAGCTTCCATTTAACTGGGTAACTGGGGAAAAACAACAGCAAAGGAAAACCTAATACAAGCTTACAAAAGCTAAACTCTACTCGCATTCTAGTGCACTTACTTTTTTTTGAGTAGTGTTAATGCTTATATCTTAAACTGTTGATTACATTCGAGGATTGATCTATTGTTTTTGTCTAAGCTCACATCCACATCTTATTGGATGTACGTACTATTCATTTCATTTATGTTTGGTAACACAGGACTTAGTTTTCTCCTTTGGTACTAACACAAAATATGACCTTCTTACTACTGACTCCTTACTCCTTTCTTGGAATACAATCTATTCTTGCACCTCACATGTTACTTCCTGAGGCCTATGAGGAAGAAGCTGAATGATGTTCTACAGTACAAAAGATATTATCCATTTCTCTACTAACCACTCCCTTCTAATCAGATAGACAAGATGTATTCCCGAAGCTTGTCTATTCTGAGCACCACTTGATTTTGGTGAGTGCATATTTGTGTATTTGCAAAGAATGGCCAGTTAAGCCATGATGTTCCTTCACCAGCTATAAAAAGTAGGATTTGTTACAATTTCATGATGAATACAGCTGGCTTTATTATTCTTCTAATTAGTCCTTTAAAGCACTTACTCTAACCTAAGACTTTTTTTTTAAAATACCCATCAGTTTATTATATAACCATAGTATAGCCCAGGTTGGAAGGAACCTCAAAAGGTCATTTGGTCCAACATTTTGTGGGAAATGTAGTCTAGATGACATTGTCTAGCACCCTGTCCAACTACATCTTTGTCCTGGTTTCAGCTGGGATAGAGTTAATTTTCTTCCTAGTAGCTGGTATAGTGCTGCGTTTTAGATTTATGATGAGAATAATGTTGATAACACACTGATGTTTTGGTTGTTGCTAGGCAATATTTACACCAAGTCAATGACTTTTCAGCTTCTCATACTGCCCTGCAGTAAGAGAATGCCCTTCCGCTGGGAAGACAGCTGACCCAAAATGGCCAAAGGGATATCGATACCATAAGATGTCATGCTCAGCATATAAGCTGGGGACTGTTGGGTGGGGGGTGTCAGTCGCTGCTCAGGAACTGGCTGGACATCGGTCAGTGGGTGGTGAGCAATTTTTTTTTCATTTGCATCACTTGTTCTTTCTTGGGTTTTATTTATCTCCCTTTTTGTTAGCTTCCTTTTCATTACAATGTTATTATTGTTGTTGTTGTTGTTGTTATATTTTACTTTTTTCAATTATTAAACTGTTCTTACATTAAGTGAGTTTTCTCACTTTCACTCTTCCAATTCTCTCCCCCATCCCACTGGAAGGGAGTGAGTGAGCAGCTGCATGGTGTTTAGTTGCTGGCTGGGGTTAAACCAGGACAATCTTGAAAATCTTCAGGGATAGAGACTCTACCATATCTCTCAGGAGGTTGTTCCAGTGATCAATAGTCCACACCATAAACAATTTATGTCTTATATTGAGATGAAACCTCTCCATGTACCACTTGTACCTATTGGCCTTGTCTTCTTCATGTGGCTACTTGTGAAGAGAGCGCCTCTGTCCTCTTTGTAGCCACCATTTAAGTACTGGAATACTGTGATGAGATCTCCCTCAGCTGTCTCTTCTCCCTAGCTCCTTCAGTCTTCATAGCACAGGTTCTCCAGCCCTCCGATCATCTTCATGGCCCTCTTTTGGACCCCCTTGAGTCTGTCTGCATCTTTTTTGAATTATGAGGATTGGAACTGGACACAATACTACAGGTGCAGCCTGACAAGTGCTGAGTAAACTGGGAGATGTTATATGATAATAATTTTCATTTGTATGAAACAGAGAGACTTAGATGTCTCATTTCTCACGGTTTCCCAAATTGTTCATCATATCGAAAATTTAACAGCCATGTAGAGAAAACCGTTTGGAAAGATACGTGTACATAAATCAGCCCATACTTTTGATTAAAAAAAAAAAAAAACAAAAACAGAAAAATAAAAAAAAAGTTTTTATCAAAAAAAAGAAAATGCTTTTATTATGAAGTTGCTAGCAGAAGTTGGTTAAAATAAAAATAAGCATCATTTCTCAAACTTATTTCCATTTCAAAAAATTATATCAAATTCTGTTTTCACAGAAAAAAGGACAAACAAGATTTTTTGCAAATGTTAATAGGAACTTTTATCAAAATATTTTTACTGAAAAAGTAATGGAAATTTAGCAAAACAAGTGACAAAATTCAGTTTAACAAAGGGATGATACAGGATTTGAAATAGTTATTAATAGGCATATCAGAGTCATGCCTTTAAGATATAAGAATCATAAAGAGCCTATATAGATCATACTGCACAGTTACAGAACAAAAAAACAATCCTTCTGAATAATTTAAAAGATAAAGAATTGGTTTGGTACATAAATAGAATAAACCCATTATAGAGGAGAAGTAGTTGCATCAACAGTGTTAGAACTGTATACAGGATCAAAACAGAGTGTGCAACTTGCTGCGTTGTGCTAGGCAAAGAGAAATTTGCAGAAAGATTGCTTCAGGTTGGTGCTTAAAAGACGTAGGGATTGTCCAGATTCTGTCTGAGATGAGGTTATATCTACATAGACTTTAAAAACAACACAATTTTTTATTACCTCAGATAAATGCTGGTGCTGTCATCTTCTTACACAGGAGGAAGAACGAAGCAACACTTGTTTCTGCTGCACTGTGAGGAAACGATATGGAAATGTTTATTGAAGCAGCACAATAAGGCAGAAAACAAATGACAGAAAACTTGTTTTTTTAAGAACCAGTCAAAACAATACAGTGGAGGATATGAGAAGTGTTGTCACAAGAATATGAATGTTGAAGATGCCTAGGAGACATAAAAGGACAGAGAGTTTGGGGTCTTTAGTGCAAGGGCAGAAATGGGACTTGCTTAAGGATGTTTATTTTGCTACGAGTTTCTGTGAACATGCTAGACAATGAAGCACACCAAGATGAAATCTGCATCAGGAATGGTGTGGCCAGCAGGAGTAGAGAAGTGATAGTCCCCCTGTACTCAGCTCTGGTGAGACCTCACCTCAAGTACTGTGTCCAGTTTTGGGCCCCTCAATATAAGAAGGACATTGAGCTGCTGGAGCATGTCCAGATAAGGGCAACAAAACTGGTGAAGGGACTGGAAAACAAGTCTTATGAGGAGCGGCTGAGGGAACTGGGGTTGTTTAGTCTGGAGAAGAGGAGGCTGAGGGGAGACCTGATCACTCTCTACAACTACCTGAAAGGAGGTTGTAGTGAGAAGGGTGTTGGTCGCTTCTCCCAAGTAACAAGCAACAGGACAAGAGGGAATGGCCTTGAGTTGCATCGGGGAGGTTTAGGTTGGAATTACAAAAAACTTCTTCACCGAAAGAGTAGTGAGGTGTTGGAACAGACTGCCCAGAGAGGTGGTTGAATCGCCGTCCCTGGAGACATTCAAAAAACGTGTAGATGTGACATTCCAGGACATGATCTAGTAGGCATGGTGGTGTTAGGTTGACGGTTGGACTTGATGATCTCGGAGGTCCTTTCCAACCTTAGGGATTCTATGATTCTATGAAATCACAAAAGATTTTTTTCCACCCCCTGGGGAAGTAATGTAAATTACTTTTCTGTCATAGCATAGAATAGTCATATGGGCTAAACCAGGATGCTATCAGAACATATATGGAAACATTACATAGCAACCTGTGCAAACATTTAGTCCTCCCAAAAGACTAGCCAGTTTATTTTCTCATACAGTATTCATACATGTCTATGTTCACACTATGACA
Source organism: Psophia crepitans (assembly GCA_013399095.1). Classification (NCBI taxonomy): domain Eukaryota; kingdom Metazoa; phylum Chordata; class Aves; order Gruiformes; family Psophiidae; genus Psophia; species Psophia crepitans. The sequence continues at coordinate 11,228 of VWZZ01005359.1, read as the reverse complement.
GATATCTAGATTCCCTTAGAACAGTATTTCAGCCACTTACTTAATAGTGGTATTCAGCAGGTTCTAACAAAAATGTATTCTTATAACCAACTGTCATCAATCTGTAACCTCTTTCTGAAAGCATTTTCAGAAAACATGCTTGTCCTTTCTTTTACTCAGTTTGGTTTTAAAGTTATACATCCTTTTTTAGTATGAAAAACAACGGTGGGGACAAAGTTGAGGACAGCTGGGGGTGGATACCTTGAGATTTGAAAGGATCATCAGAGGCAGTTTGCAAGGCTTCCTAAGGCCTTGTAAATCAAATCCTGATTAAGGATTTAATTTCATTTTACAATGACAGTAAAGAGCAACAGGCACAAGTTTTGAAAATACTGTACTCAAAAGTCAGATCACCCATTTTATTTCCAAGGTTCTGAATTGCTCACACTTAGAAATGCACTAAGTTTTGGCTTGATAAGTCCTGTTTTTTCTCAGGAAATACCAAACCTATGAACTAGCAACTTGAAAATGCAGTAAGGAAAGCTCTTCATTTTTCCACTTTTCTCTGAAAGTTTCATCTCTTTATAGCCTTCTTACTGAATTCTAATTTCCCACTTAGTGGTTTTAAGTTCAATGAAGTTACCTTCAGGGTCCGTCCATAAAGGCAAAATCTTAATCTTACTTTTTTCTGCATTTCTTTCAGACTTTGAATTCTACCACACTCCCCTAGACCATTAAAAAATATTCTTGTTAAAATTTCCTATACTGACATCCCAAATATATTTGACAAAGGGTTTTTTTTAGTATGTTGCAGATTTTGTGCATAATTCTGACACAAAATTAATGCTACATTGTTTTGTTTGAATTAAAATTCTGCTCTCAAGAAAAGTCTTGCCAAACCAATGAAACACACGTAATCCCATTAGCAAAGCACTTCACTTATGCTTAAGTTTAGGCAGCAAGACCTTTATAGAGAAAATTTTAGTTACAATTTTCTGACTGATATTGTTCAGCAGGTGAAAAATGGACAACTAAAATTAAAACAATTAAAACATAATGAGACAGAATAATGCTTTCAATTGCTATTCATGCACAGAGGTTTTATTTCCACTAATTCAAATTATGTGTGTTCTTTATTAACAATGGAGAGTTTACAGTAACCTACGTTTCCAGAACTTTGAAAGGTCACTGTCAACTCTTGCCAAATAATTTACTGACAAAAATACTTAAAAGGTGAACAGATTCAACCAGTGACTAGTCTGTGACTGTCTGAAAAGTGTATATGTTGATCAGCATTCATTACAAATTGAAAGAATGAAAATTACCTGCTAGGATTCTAAAGACAGGGCAACAGAGAGGGAGGGAAGTATGTTCTTGAAGTAAAAAACGCAATGTGTGAATGCAGTGAGAGGTAAGGGCAGGACAGGGGAGGGAAGAACTACATATGTGTTCTTTTCTGTTCTTTTTTTTTTCTTTCAAAACAATCTATCAGTGTTTAATAAATAAAATATGTAAGACTGGGATTGTTTTGCTTTTTAATACACCTTTATAGAATTTTGTTTGATAAACACACTGATTTCTTCTGGGGTGTTAATATTTCTAAGATTGATAGCCTGACTAGTTTTGAGCAATAGTTCCTCTCCCCTAGGGCTATTAAACTTCTGTTGATGGCTTTCTATTCTCACTTTAAATATTTTATGTGCAGACTCTTTAATGAATACAATTTAAGTGATGTGTTGTGTTTCATGCTGAACCAATGAATACAATAAGTAAAACCACTCAGTCAAGCTGATCTATTATGCTGTTGGTTTTAAAAAATGTATCTCTCAGTGCGTCCTAACAATTTTTCTGTGAAAGCAAGCAAACCATTAGATAACTTAAGACCTATGAAACGAGAGAGAGAGAAAGAAGAAAAAAAAAATATCTGCAAAACTATATTGCTTGGTAATGACAATGAAAATTCGTACAGAATCATCTTCTCAATTAACAAAAGAAAAAGAAAAGCAAAAAACATTTTCTTGCTTTAAAACCAGCTAATCCTCTCCTTCATCAAATGATTAGATATCATATATTGAATTATATACTATGGCACTAGAATGGTAAGATTTCAACTGTTTCTCATATGGGATTATTTTTCATAAACTTTGAAAATTCTTAGGTATAATTATTATACCAGTTTTACTTTGGATCCCAGTGCATTATCTTATTTATATGTAAAAAAAACTTAGAGGTGAAACACATACAAATGCAAAGGATCTGAAAAAGCTTTCCATAAAACTTAAGGCTACTAATAATGATTCATAGATGTAGTGGAGCAAGAGTATGAGAGGATGGAAGGCTATTCATAAACACCAGAGGCAGATTCACTAATAACACCTTAATAAACTGAATGCCATGTAGACTTGCCTCAGCTGGGCAAAGAAAAAAACATAGTAACAACTCTTCCACCGATTAGCCTATGCAAATGAAAAGGCGAAGTTATATTAATATTCTAGCAGAGTCACAGTAAGAACAGACTGAAATTTTTCATCCAAGCACTTGGTTGGACAGCACCTGTGTGCTGTGATTGGGCAAATTTTTATAATCCTCTAAAGAATATTACAGAAAGTCTTGGATGAACTGTCTGCAAGGAGGAGAATTTAAATCCCTACGCAATATTTTCTTCATTCAAGGATTCTGGGGAAATCCTTTTCACTTTTAAGTCCATAACAAGATTTTGTGTTACATGAGCCTATATTGGATGGAAAATTTCTTTACTTGTAGAATAATTTCAATAAATATTAATTACATTCTATCTTTTTTTACAGTAAATCAAGTTTAGCACTTTTATACAATACTCTAATAACATTTATTTTTTGACCCAAGGTTTTCTAAGGCAGGCTTACCCACAGGCATGTTTCTTGAAGTCCTTTGATTTGCAAAAGGAAGGGGAAAAAATCTGCAGAGTTGAGGAAATTGAATTAATCACGTGGGTATACCTAACCATATCACCATGTGCTTGCATAATTTAATCCTATGCCACCAATGGGAATAAAATTAATTTCAGATATTATAATTTATCAGAAGCCCTTTAATGTAGTATTTCATAAACAGATGCTTAATATTCCCACTTCAGAATGCTATCCACTTAAAAAGAAAGTGCACTTAATAATAATAATGTACTTAAAAATAAGTAATGTACTTACCTATTTTTCAAATGTGTAATGTCTCAGATATGCTATATAGCAGTATAAAACAGAGAAGACAATTCAGCTCTTATATTGATCTTCTCAGCTATAGGCAACACAGAACCTGAAATCTAGAAATCTATCTGTCTTTACAGCAAATACAAAATATTTAGTGAGCATTTCAAATGCAGATTGGACAAGACAATACTAAAATATTCTATTAATGACACTATTGTGTCTGTGCTCAGAAATCTGAAACTGATTATTACATGTTGTACATAATTCTGCTCCATATGTAGAGGCTTAAAGTCAATATTAGAATATTAGAAAAGTCATTATGATGGGTGCACTCAACCCCTTGACCAGACTGGAGGTGGCTTGGTTCAGGTTCTGGAGGAGGCAAAGCCCTGAGCAATAATGGGGCCATGAACCCCTCTAGTTTCAATTTGTTCTCTGAAAACCCACAAAGGAGCAGAGTGAAACAGAGAGCATGAATGCATATGAACTTGGAACACTAATCATGTGATTCACACAGGCATAGCGGGTAGCTTTTCCAAGATTTACTTATCAAGGAACAAAGTAAATTGTGGGTACGAGGACTCTCATGCACACCTTTTCCATCACATGTAATTTGACTACGAGCCAACAACTTTATCTCATAATATGACGCCTAAGTGAGCCTTCTTTGAGGTCTCCCTGCTAGGCAGTGTGGCTGCATGGCAGTGATCTCCCCTTGAGCTGGGATGCCTAAAAGTTTCTCCTTGAGACAGAGAGACCTTTTGCCTACAACAGATATTTGGTAAACAGCTGATATCATGTGTAACCCTATAGTATGGTAACTTTGATTTTGCTGTGATAACCTTGATTGCATGCTGAATTTATGCTATGAAACATTACATAAACTTTGCATATATAATCCTTTAGACATAAACCGTTGACCCAGTCTGGGGCTAAGTCTGGCTCCAGCCACATCTCGACTCCTCTCTGAGAAGGAATTTAGAAAACAAGGCAGTCCATTCTGAACCTTGTGACTCAATGGGAGGGTCTTCCTTACCCTTTTTGCCTCTGCTCTCCATATAACTTTCTAACCTGAGTGTAATTCAATTTTCCTTTGTATGTTTCCTTCATGTAGTATTAATAGAGTGAACCTTGCCATCAAAATTTGTTTAGTTGTACTTTTACATCATATTAAGATGACTTTTGCTAATACCTTTGTCCGTGTTTCTTTAAGCATTCTAAATCACCCCATTCTCAACAAATCAGCGTAGCTGGCAGGATTCTAAATTGGGATTTGTGACAAATTGAACATTTGTACTCCACTGTTAAAATTTATTAAATTTGATCAGATTTATTGAACTCTGTCAAACTATTATTTTTACCTCAATAAAACATATTGCTGCTTCTCTCTTTTGAGTGAGTTGCATTCCACTCTTCCATAACAGTCATTGTGTTGCAATTACTTTTCGTTAGCTTTCCTGCTTGGTATATCCCAAATCAGTGATGTAGTAAGCAGCCCAACAGAAGAAGAAGAAGCAGCTACCGTTGTACTGTTGGGCAACATGTTCCAAAACCCAAGACAATTCTAGAATATGATTAAAATGTGGGCTAATTCTTCACTTCATAATTTTATATCTGGATTTTCATAACTAATGGTTTAACTTATTAGCATACTAGAAACAACCTCATTGCACAGGTAAAATAATTACTATCCGGACGTAATTAGTGGCACAGTACTGACAGTAGTACCATTTATAACTACTGTAATAGTATTTTACAAGTTCATTTTGCTCCATTATGCAGTAGAATAATTGCCTTTACAGATGTAGTAAGTTAATCTAAAAATCACGATATTTAATAGTGACACTGCTTCAGTTAACATATGCTAACCTGGCTTTGTTCACTTTTTATGGATATTAGTTAAAGGATACAGAATCATAGAATCATTAAGGTTGGAAGAGACCTCCAGGATCATCTAGTCCAACCGTCCCCCCCCCACCTATTACCCACTAAACCATGTCCCCAAGTACCACATCCAACCTTTCCTTAAACACCCGCAGGGACGGTGACTCATCCACCTCCCTGGGCAACCTGTTCCAGTGCCCCACCACCCTTTCCGAGAAGAAATTTCTCCTCATCTCCAACCTAAACCTCCCCTGGCGCAACTTGCAGTCGTTCCCCCTTGTCCTGTCGCTAGTTATCTGCGAGAAGAGGCCGACACCCAGCTCACCACAACTTCCTTTCAGGTAGTTGTAGAGGGCAATGAGGTCTGCCCTGAGCCTCCTCTTCTCCAGACTAAACAGTCCCAGTTCCCTCTGCCGCTCCTCATAAGACCTGTGCTCCAGCCCCTTCACCAGTTTCGTTGCCCTTCTCTGGACACGCTCCAGGGCCTCGATGCCTTTCTTGTGGTGAGGGGCCCAAAACTGGACACAGTACTCGAGGTGTGGCCTCACCAGGGCTGAGTACAGGGGGACAATCACCTCCCTGCTCCTGCTGACCAGATATGAACTGTTACTCTTTCTTTCAGCACGTGTAGTTGTTTTCTAAATGCATTTTCGTGTGTATTTAAGTCTGTTATGAGATATATATGCAATACCATACAGAGTTGGTGATTTATTTTTTTTCTAGAGCCTTGTCAGACACACTTAAATCAGCCTAATTGCTCAGTGAATATCATCTTTTACTCTCATTCATTTTAATTCGCTTTTAATAAAGACAGATATTTTATTAAAAAAACAACCTCATGGAATATATAATTTGACAGCCTATATGAAATTTCCACTGTAAATACATGAACATTTGTTAAAATTGCTTTAGCATCTGTGAGTTCTCACATACTAGTTTTATTATAGAAGTTAATTAGAAAATAAGAGACAGATGATTGGCAGCATTCCAATGTGACCTGTACTGGTATACCATTATAAATTATAACAATGGTTCAAGGTCATTAGTCAAGTCCCTTTCCTGCCATTTAAGACCAAGCAACAAATATGATTTTGAAAAAGGTTTCATAACTTTTTCCTTTATTGTTTTCATTTAATTAGGACAGTCAGTCATGTTACTCACAGATCTCAGGAAAGTAGGCCTCTTTCCATTAAAAACATTTTCCACACCAGTAATTCTTTTTTGCAAAAAGCCTAGAGAAGTGAATTCCTCTTAAATTTTCTGTAGAATTGTCTTGACTACTCAGAGCAGAGGAAAGCAGAAATATTAGTATTTGTAGGACTTACTTTTCAGGTCTTAATTTCTCTTGATAGATTTAGGCAGAGATACTGGAAAATTAATTTTCTTATTTTGGTCCACTGCTACGAAATTATCACTGTGTGATGTTTTATGAAAAAAGTAATGACTGTAAAGCAATGAAAATATTGTTACATACACATGCACACACACAAGTACTTCTAATAGTTTTGGAAATACTTGAAAATTAAAATAGAGTCTTCAGAGATGTTTCTGATTTTCCTTATTTTCTTAAACACTGAAGAATTCCATACTGTTTTCTATTTTGGCTCATTTGCATACATGTGAAGAGAAGGTTTTTACAAAGACTTTGTTCCCATCTTCCATATATATATGTATTGCATGACGATTGTGGAACAGCAAGCAGATACAGAAACTTACATGCCTTGGGATGGTACTTTTCTTATTGATGAAGATATGGAAATTTGGTATGCTTAAATAAAATGTTAGAGAATGGAAATAGGTAGGAAGACAGTCCTGTTTATATTGTTTGAAAAAGGAGAACCAACACAATAGCATGCACGCTTCTTCATGAATGCTAGATGTTTAAATAATTAGATGGGGAAGCTTGGATATTTACTCCCAAATGAAGACATTGACATAGTAGGCATATTGGAAATTTGGTGGAATACTGTCAGTTGGTGTGACACTGGAACATCAGTATGACAATATTGGCCATAGCTGTGATGAAAGAGTATTTGGTTTGTGTCAAGAGATCTTAAAATCAAATCATACTAATTAATTACCTATCTAAATTATTATCATACACTGTATGAAATTAAATTACAGAACAAAATAGAAAAAAATGTGGTATTTGTTCTGTATTACTGATTATACACACAGGATGCTGATACTGCCTGTACATTTACTAGGCTACAAGGTAAACTACATAAAAATGAGAGAAGTTTTTAAGCAGCAAATGAGAAAATTAGACCCTTACTGGCATCATGGAGACTATTGTACAATACCATATTGGAAACACAGGGCAAACACCACCACATATACAGTAAGTTTTCAGAGCAGAGAGAACGAAATTGAAGGAAAAGAGATACTATCACATACAAAAAGTGTTCTTTCAGAAAACTGAGCTCAAGTCCAAATGAAAAAAATGTAACAAAAGGACAAGAAACAGTGCCAGATTAAGTGCAAAAACAATGCATTAAAGGAGGCCAAAAAGAGTTTGAGGAACAGCTAATTAAAGAAAAAAAGCCTGTTAATAAATCTTCTTTAAACAAGTTAGTAGAAGGAAGCCTTCTAGCAGTGTCTGGGACTTATTGATGATTAAGGTATATTAAAAAAAAAAACACTCAGAGGAGACAAAACTGCTACACAGAAGCAAAATGAACCCTTTGCATTAGCATTCACAAAGGAACAGAGAAGATTTCCATGCTTGAACTGTTCTTGGTGGGCAATTTGTCAGGGGATCTGTCTAAACTAGAAGTCATGGAAGAGATTGTGGTTCAAACAGAACAAATGCGGGCAAACATCAGATCAGAATGATATTTATTCAAGGATTCCAAGCTGAGTCACAGCAGCTGTGTGTCATCTCTTTCTCAAAAATTCCTTAACAAAAGTGGAGAGTGGCAAAAGTGATGTCACTTTTTAAGAAAAGTTTCAGGGCCGACATAAGGAGCACTGCACATGTGTATAGGACAAATTAGTAAAACTATAGTAAATTACAATTAATGGCGCTCAGGGAAATGTGATCTGCTTATGGAGAACTGACATCTTTTTTGTAAAGCTTCACAAAACTTTCACCTTACTGAGGAAGTGAAAGAACAAGTGATTTTGTTTAGTTAAACTTCTTAAATATTTTATATAAAGTTGGTCACAGAAGCATGCAACAAAACTGGGCAGTCAAAGTGTAAGAGATAAAGTTCACACATGAATTTGCAAAGTTTCCTACTAAAGCAAAGCTATTTCTGGCAGTAGAGGTGAATGTCACTTCTAAAAAGCAGCAGAAATTTTTTGTCTGTGAGACAGGGCAATAAAATGGCCAATGAAATTCTGTACAAGGGAATATAATGTGATGCATGTGAGGGAAAAAAAACAATCCTGACTTGCACACAAAATGGTAGGTACTGAGGTGATCGTTTCCATTAAGACTTGAGACCTTGGTATCAAAATAATTTTATAAGAAAGTCTGATACTGTTGAGAGGTAAAAAAAAATTTTAAAAAAATCAGTATTAGAACTCAGTGGGAAAGGAACATAAATCAAAACAGAGACCATGCTACTGTATATATATATTTATTACAGTATACAGTTATACAGTTCCCATATATTGATTGCAGTACACAGTTCTAGATTGTGGCCCTCTTGCTTCTCCTCCCCTTCTCTCACAAACATATAGTAAAACTGTAAAAAGTGTGGGTGTAGAGGATAAAGATTATTAAGTTTATGATTATTTTTATATGAGGAATTACTCTTCACCTGAGGGAAGAGGGAAGGTCTACTATTTATTCCTGAAAAAAAACATGCCCGAGAGCGTTATTGTAGCATCTGTAACCATGAGTGGCATGGACAGGCGTATAGACTTTTGCTACAATTGTTTTGTATTTAAATACCAGGGGACATAAAAAAAACTTGGTAGGAGCTATATCCAAAAAACCCAAAAATACAGTTTCTTTCAGGAATTAATAGTAGGCCTGTCATATTTGTTTATACTAGAATNCAACCTAAACCTCTCCTGTCGCAGCTTCATGCCATTCCCTCGGGTTCTATCACTGGTCACCAGAGGGAGTAGATCAGCACCCACCCCTTCACTCCTCCTCACAAGGAAGCTGTAGGCAGCGATGAGGTCTCCTTTCAGCCTCCTCCAGGCTGAACAAACCAAGGGACTTCAGCCTCTCCTCATACGTCTTCCCCTCTGAACCCTTCATCATCTTTGTTGCCCTCCTTTGGACATTCTTCAATAGTTTTATGTCCTTTTTGTACTGTGGTACCCAAAACTGCACATAGTACTCGAGGTGAGACCGCACCAGCGCAGTGTAGAGTGGGCCAATCACGTCCCTGGACTGGCTGGTAATGCCGTGCGTGATGCACCCCAGGACATGGTTGGACCTTCTGGAAGCCTGGGTACACTGTTGGCTCACGTTCAACTTGCTGTTGACCAAGACCCCCAAGTCCCTCTCAGCACGGCTGCTCTCCAGTGTCTCATCGCCCAGTCTGTATGCACAGCCAGAGTTGCATCTTCACAAGTGCAGAATCCGGCACTTGCTCTTGTCTCATCCTGAAATTTGTTGATGCCTGTGGATGTTAAAATTTTAGCTTATGCCAGGTTCTAGGGGAAACTGGACAACTTTATCTCACAGAGAGATCCACTGGAGGTCATTATATTCATGGATATTACAATGTGAATGGCAGTAAGACGGAGGACAGGAAAGCAAGTGCCGTACACAGTTCTTCTCTTCCTTAGGCATTTATCTGTAATCAATGTTAAATACAAGATACTGAAGTAAGTGTACCTTTATTCCACTCATTTTGGCCATGTATGTTTAAACTGCAGTGGATCACCACAGAACTGAAGTCCAAGCCCAGTATATTGTTTTGAATTGCGTTTCCATGAAAAATGACCACCTCCAAACGTTTAACAACTAATCTAGAAAATTGTATAAATGTTGTACATAGCATGTACAGTAGGGAGCAAATTCCTTCCTGACACAAGTAAGTAGTTATTTTGTATTTTGTTGTGTGAATTTATTGCCTATATTTTAACCAGTAGAATTACAATTGAAGGGCAAAAAATTGTCAAACTCTTGCATCAATTCAATCACAATGTTGGACTTCTGGGTTCTCAATTATCTGAAATATTCAGGAGATCATGGAAAACATAAAGAAAAAACTCAGTTACTGCAGTTCAGTTTACATTGCTGAAGACACATGGAAGGAACTGCCAGAGGCAGCAGTTCTTTAGAAGCTGTTGACTATTCCTACCAGGCTCATGGAAGCAATTCTAATAGCCTCATTCAGACACAGAAAATTTTGGGGGTGAGGGAAGTGGGAGTGGAAGAAAATGCCTGAAAGGGGAGAAAAAAATAAAATCAGATTTTAGAAAACAGTAAAGTAAATGAATGAATTGTGCACATGTGGAGAGGACGAAATTCATTTTACCCATGTAAAGCTGGAGTGATCTATAGCAGGAGTATGGCAAGCAATTTCTTGCTTACGTATTGTACAGAGAGTGTGGGGAAGACCTTTAATAGAGTGCCACTGAAGACAAAACCCTAGCACACTTGCTGTTGTCTCTGCATCAGGCTGCAGACAGGCTAAATACTCATTTTTCCCATTCTATTTTTCAGAATTACTCATACTGCATGCCCACTAGTGAAGCAGTATGGTGGTTCCCTTACCTCCTTCCTTGCAAATTAATATTGAATATTTTTTGTGTTGGTTACTGTTTCACAACGTAAATGTGCTTTAAAAGCATAAGCAATGTGGGAGGCTTTTCATGTGCTTTTCAGTGATTTTCAAGCCTTCATGCAGACAAATCACATCATCTTGTAAATCTCATCATTGCCGCAGGGAAGATTGCCATTTTCTGTGAAAGGCACTCAGAATTTGCTGCTGATAGATCTACGGCTGTATTTGCTGACTACAGTGACCAGTGTGACTTTTTAAAACTTCCCCTTTTCTATTCTTCTTTTCACCAACATTGTTTTAAAACATCAGGTTAAGAAATTTAGCTAGACTTCAGAATCCCTTTCTCAACAATTTTATGACTTTACATGTTTGTAACTTGGTCAGCTGAGCCAGAAAAAAACTTTTGAGGAGGACCAAGGTAGTACTTTAGATTTTCGTTTGCAAAATCTTCTCGTCAGGAGAGAATTAAGAATAGAATAGAATA
>VWZZ01005358.1:43860-55922 GCA_013399095.1 Psophia crepitans | reverse complement strand
CCCGCCCCCACGCCGCCAGCCCGGGCTCTTCCCCCCCACATGGCTTGTACAGAGATGGAGCCCTTAGCCCGAGGTTCGGCCCGAGGGGGGACGGGAGCGCCGGGACCCCCAGAAGCGCAGGGCGGGTCCCCGCCGTGGGCCCCCCCGCCAAGGGGAAGGGAAGAGGGTCTCGCTCCCTCCCCGCAGCCAGCCAGCCATCCGTCTGTCCGTCCACGGGCCCCCCCGACCTTCGAGGGGTGGTGGAGGGGTCCCTGCCAGGCAGGTGATCCCCAAAATCCGGGGGAGGGGGGGGCAGCGACAGTCCAGGGGGACACCGGGCAGGGCGAGAGAGGGGGACAGTCAAAGGAGAAGGAGCGGGAGGGGAAAGGGGGGGATCAAAGCCATGAGCATCCCTCGTGACACCTGTCCTTGCGGCACCCCAAACCCTGCAACGCCCCGGGGGGGGACCCAGCCCCGGGGGGGCGGGATGCCCGGAGGCGAAGGAGCAGCCCTGGTCACAGGTGCCACAGCATCTCCATCATCCATGTACCGGGAGATGCCGGCAGCGGCGGGTCACCCCTTCCCTCCGTGCTTTGGCTGGGGGAAGAAAGAGGCAATTTGGGGAAGGATTGAAATAAAAACAAATAAAAGCCAAGAGAAACCTCACTGGGCTGCAAGGAGCTTCCCCCATCCCGGGACAAGCTGCAAGAGATGGAAACAGAGAAACACGTCACCAGCGAGGATGGGGCAGGGGATGCCGGAGGCGATGGAGCGGCTGAAACGCGCAGCGGGAGGGCAGGGAAGGCGGCCGAAAGCCCAGCTCGAGGGCCGGGGCAGCGGCAGGGAGCCGAGGGCTCGGCGCAGGGATGCGTGGTGCAGAGGCTGGGGTACGGGCAAGGCTCAGCTCTGCGTCCGTCTCAAAAGAAAAAGTGAAACACCGATAAAAAATAAAAAACAAATAAAACAACCCCAGACGCCCTACAAACCACCCTGCGCTTCTCGGTGGGAGACGGGGCTGCAGCGAGCACCCAGGCTCGGCGGGCAGCCGCACGCCTGGCGCTTCCCCCCTCGCTTTCAAACGTCTCTTGAAGGATCAAAAAGGAGAAAGAGGAAAACCAAAACAAAACGTTTTTAACTCAATTAAGGTGCAGTTTGGCTAAAAAAAAAAACAACTAGGAGAGATGAGGATAATTCTGGGTGAGCGACCCCCGTCCGAATTCAGATTAGCACCCTGAAACAGTGAACTCTCCCGTACCCGGCCGGCCACCAAACCTGGGCCAGGGGCCACCAAAACCTGGGTCACCTCGGTGCAGGGACCTTGGCCGGGCTGGGGGACAGTCACCTATTCGCGAGGTGGCCAGCAGGCGCCACTCTGCTCCCGAGCAGCGCTAGGAGCATTGATCTAGCAGCTAAAATTGGGCTCTTTAAGGCAATTTAGAAGTTGCAGATAATCCACACAAAGAAAGAAACGTAAGATAAGGTAGAACAGCATCTCCGTATCTGCAGGGATCCCGGCCGAGACTAACACGGGCTGGAAAGGTTAAAAAAACCCCAGCAAAATAATAATGAAAAATGTATCGCTGCAGGAATGAACTGCCCTTGGCGTCTCAGGAGAGGGAAACTCTCCGGGAGCCACCAGCGGCTTCAGCCACATGAAAGCAGGAAGCAAATCCCAGGTTGTCTGCCAAGATCAGAGATGTGATCACGGAAAAGGGTGATATTGAGAAAAACAGAAATATCAAGTGACCTTAAAATCACACCGATAAATGTAAAAACTGGTTTCTCTGTTGGTTTAAAAAAAAAAAAAAAGAAAGAAAAAGGTAAACCAAAATAAAATTATCTTTAAAAATAATCTCCCTAATGTTGCCTTGTGTGGTCTGGTCCTTCACGGGTATGGTCCATCAGTATCTAGAAGAGAAGGGAGGGGACTGTGAGGCCGTGGGTGCTTGGGGACGCCGCTCCTGTCCCAGCCGAGATGTCCCCAACAGCACCCACTGGGTGGGGGACAGGGGCCCCCTGCCCCGGGGCCCCCTGCCCCGGCCGGCACTGACCTGTAGTAATTGGGTTTGAAAGGCCCATTTTTGTTGAGTCCCAGGTATTTCGCCTGATCGTCCGTCAGTTCCGTCAGGTGAGCGTCGAACGAAGGCAGATGCAAGCTGGCGACGTACTCGTCTGGGGAAGGGAGAGGACAGGGGATGAGGGGGACACGCGCCCCACTGCGCTGTCGAGGGGATGATGTTCGGACTCATCATAGGGCACAGGAAGAGCCGGGGCACACGCTGGGTCTGGCCAGGCTGTCCTCGCTGTCTAACACCACGGCTTCACCCCCAGGTAAAGCCTAGGGCAGAGCTGAGCCAAGCGCTGGCGCTGAGCAGGGCTGGATGTGCCCCACAAGGCACAGGGGTTGTGGGAAAAGCTGGGAGCGGCCAGGCTGCAGGGTGAGGGGCCCTGGCCACGCCGCTGGGCGTCCCGGCACATAAATCAAACCGCCTGCAAGCATTCGCAGCTCTGCTGGTCCCGGGCTCGCTCCCTCGCCAGGGGTTTTCTCCAGCCCGGGTCTGAGCTCCTCCTCACACCCAAACCCGCCGGCCGAGGGGCTGCCAGCCCAGGGTGCCTCCACTCACCCATCTTCTTGGGCAGCAGGTACACGTCCTGTTTGTAACGGCCCTCGGGAGCGTTGTAGAGCTCGATCAGAGCCAGAGCCTGCAGAGATCACAGCGGACAACCCGGGGACGGTCAGGGACGGCCACCACGGCGGGCAGCGCCGAACGCCCACAACGGCACAAAGCTCTGGGCAGCGGAGGTAAGGGGGCAAGGGTTCCCAAAAGGCTGTGAAGGAAAGGCTTCCAGCTCTCCAGGTCCCCCTGACACCACTGGGGGAGGACCAGGGGCTGGGGAGATGAGATGCCACCCAGCATCTGGGCTTAACGCCCCAGGGAAAACCGGGCCAGGAGGATGGAGGAGAGAGGAGCAGCTCTAATTCCCTCAAACCGTACGGCTGCCGCGCCACAGGGAAACGAAGGGACCGCTCGTTTTAATCATACGGTCATGGAATCGTTAAGGTTGGAAAAGACCTCTGTGACCTCCGAGGCCAACTGCCAATGCACACCCCCCCATGGGTACACTGCCCCGTCCCGCAGTGCCACGGCCACATGCTGTTTGAACCCCCCAGGGACGGGGACTCCCCCCTCCCTGGGCAGCCTGTCCCCAGCCCTGACCCCTCTGGCGGGGAAGGGATTTTCCCCAATCTCCACCCTGACCCTCCCCGGGAGCCATTTGGGGCCGTTCCCTCTTGTCCCACCCCTTGGTGCTGGGGNTGGTGCCCCAGACTCTCCCAGCCCTGCCAAAGCCCCAGGGCTCGTGCCAAGGCTCCAGAGCACCCCCTGGCCCTGCAGCACACAGACCTGAGTGGTGGCTGTGATGGAGAGGACGAAGGTGGGAACCGTGGAGCAGCTCAGGTTGAGAAGACGGCCCTAGAAGACAGCGGGAGGAGTTTGCAGAGCTCAGCTTGCCCCCAAAGCCAAACCGAATCGTGTCTCGAGACAGGATTCACCTCTCCCCCCTCCCTGGGGCAGCAGGCAACCACAGCGCAGGGACTCAAGGGCCATGATGTGACCAGGGTGTTCAAGCCTGGCCTCGGTTTCCACCCTCAGCCTTAGCTTTAAGGCAGGGAGATTTTGCCTTAAAAGTAGTCATCCCTCCTACTGCCAGGAGAGCTCAAGTGGGAAGAGGAGATACCCTGCTGCGTGGGAAACCCTGCCAAAGCCAGAAGCGGACAGTGTTTGGGTGATAGGGATGGCTCCCGGCTCAAAAGAATAGAGCTGTGGCTGCGTGCGGTACGTGATACCTCCCCTGCCCTAAGAAAACAACAATAAAATTAAAAAAAATATATCAGGATGCCCCACCCTGAGCTTTGAACCTCCTCCTAGGTGCCCCAGCACCCTTCCACCTGGTTAAATCTCCGTTACAAGCTCTGGCATGCCGCGATTTCCCCAGAGAAGCCCAAAGCCACGTCGCGGCACAGCTCTGAGCGCACCTCAGCCAGCAGCACCACGCGCTTCCCGTCCGGCCAGATGATGTGGTCCACTTGGGAACGCACCCGCTCCCAGGTCAGCTCCGGGGTCCGGAGGCTGGTCTGCAAGAGCAGGAGGGAGAGGCTGGAGTCCCGGCGGGAGGACAAGGGGGCAGAGGCGGCCGCCGGGGCCGCGGGCAGACTCACCACATCGATCTCGGTGTTGGAGTGGCCCATGTTACACACGATGCAGCTGTTCTTCATCCGATCCAGGTGTTCTCTGGTCACGACGTTCTTGTTCCCTGCGGAGAGAGCACAGATGAACCCAGGGCACTGGAAATACAACCCCCCCGACTTCTGCTTCCCCGCAGCGGGGTCAGAGGAGCTCAGCGTCAGGCAGCATCAGATGGACCTCAGTCACAACGAGCCCTCCTGGCTGCAACGCAGAGACACACACAGGGTGAGCGCTGATCTTTGGTCCCGTGAATTAACCAGGCTCCAGGAGACCCCAAAATACCTCTGGGGACACCGGTGCTGTCGTTCCTCCCAGGGGCTGAGGAGGACTGTGGCCAGATAGCAGCTGGGCAGGGGGTAGGAGGAGAAGCCCTTGCCAGAGCACAGCCGCTGCTCTTGTGAAACAGGCAGCACGTGGCAGCGCAGCGGCCCTCGCCCTCAGGTCCCCCAGAGCCCTGAGACACCCGCCTGGGAACGACTACCCCTCCTCAGCCTGCCCCGCGGCTCACCCACAACCCTCTCCGTCCCTACCTGTGCAGGTGATGACGACATCCACCTGACGGATGACCTCACTCAGCTTCACCACCCGAAATCCGTCCATGCTGCCAAAAAAGGGGGAGAGGGACCACCGTGAGGGGGAGAAGCCTGTTCCCTCTCTGCTCCGGGCTCTTAGCGCCGTACTGCTGCGGCAGCTCCGAGCGGCTCGCGCGGCCGCTGGGCTGTCCTTCCACACCGCCGGGAGCGCCGGCTGCGCGAGGAAGGGCTGTGCGAAGGCTGCGGCGTCAGACCTGCTCTCACAAACGCTGGAGGAGCCAGGGGACGTGCGGAGCGTTCAGCCAGCCCTGCACAGACCTCCAGCGGCCTCCCCAAGGCAGCTGGTGCTGGTGCCCACCGCCTGGTACCCCACAGCCCTTCCCCATCACACCCCAACAAGATGTTGGCTCTCTGAGATGAGCCACACACCCTCCTGGCTCGGTTTCAGCCTCAGGCCAAAGAGCAGACAGAGAGATGCTCACAAGCAGCACAGAAGGTCTTACCAAGCTTGGAGAGCGCAGATGGGGTCGATCTCCGTGACGTAGACAATCGCTCCCAGGGCTTTCAGAGCGGCGCAGCAGCCCTTGCCGACCTGCCGAGGCAAAGCGGCAGCGTGAAGCTGAAACACGGGACGCGCCGAGCGCTACAATCCCTCCCTGAAACAGCCCGAGCACGTCCCAGGCTGGGAGATGCTCATCCCAGCAGGGACGCTCAACCACGCCAGGGACAGCTCAGCGACGTACCTGGCGAGTGGCCCTTCTTCTGCAAGCCCAGCTGCCCCTCCAAGGCCACCAGCCCTCCGGCACGGCCACCAGCCGGCAGGGGCTTTCCAAAACCAACACGCTCGCGGCCTGAGAAGCCCCCAGCATCGCCTGAGCTCTCCTCCCAGAGCAGACTGAAGCCATTCCGGACGGGCACACGCTTTTCCCGCCCACCTGCCTTTAAGCCAAAGGGTTTCTTTGGCATTCAGAGCTGTCCGGCACCAGGCGGGGGACAGGCCCTTCACCCCACGCTCCCCAGATCAGCCTAGGGCAGAGCAGAGCTCCTGTAACAGCAGCTCTGACTCTATCCCTCTCCTCACTACGAATTTAAACCGAAGTCCAGCTCTCCACACCGCTCGCCCACACTAACGCCTGGTTAACCCACACGTATCCACGCTCAGCCCCGTTTTCCGACCGGCAAAATGCTGCCGGGTAAGAAACCCCTCCAGAGACATCCCCTCACTTAGCACCCAGCCCCAGCCTCAGGTCCACTGAAAACAGCCAGGCAGGGCAAACTGGGACTCCAACCCCCATCCACAGGGGAAAACCAGTAAGGGTGGAAGGACTTTCTCGGGTTGAAGGGGTCCAGCAAAACTCGGGACAGGCCCTGGGACTCCAACTCCCAGCACAACTCATGGCTGGAGAATCCAGCCGCCACCCCGGAGCATCTGGGCGAGGGCCAGCGCAGCCTCTTGGTCGAGCAGAGCCGAGCTCCACCGGTGTCTAAATAAATTAGGAAGCGTGTTCCTGCCGGGAAGAGCGTTTGCAGCTACTGCCAGGCCCTTCGCGGCGCGGGGAAGATAAACACCCACGCAGACAGCGCGCAGATGGAGGGAAGGTGTCAGCTCCCGGCTCCGTGGCGCTTCCAGGGCAGAATCGTTTACAAGTTTGTGATACGATTCCCCTCTGCCAGAACATTATCCAGCAGCGAGACGCAGCCTGCCCCTCCGCCTCCTCTGTCACAGGCTCGGTGACAGCCGGGCTGGATGCTGAACTCGATCCAGGGACACCAGATGGGAGCACCCGTGGGTAGGTATAATTCAGGCCAGCGTTCCCAGCAACCGTCGTATTTGCAGCCCAGCTAATCTGCCGGCAAACTGGGAAATCTGAGGCTTGTTCTCCAGCCTCCCAGCAAGATTTCCCCGGTAATCGCTCACCAGGTTTGATCTACTCCTGTACCAAGGGCAGGTGGTCTTTGCAGAGGGAAGCAGCAGGATGCTGAGCTCAGGGGAAGGATGGCTTGGGGGGAGGCTGACTCTCAGCTCCACCGGCTGCCGCTCACGAAACTCACCTCCCCATAACCACAAACCACCACTTGCTTCCCTCCAAACATCACATCCGTGGTCCTCTTCAGGCTGGGGGACAGAGAGAGACCTGTGTTGGGATTAGTCAAGCGCACACCGCTGACGGCACGGGGCAGCGCTTCGCTGCGAGAGCCCCCAGAACCAGGTCCTGCAAACCCACAGCGAGGGCGAAGCAGCAAAGAGCCCGGCGTCTGCTCAAGAGGAGCCGGAGCCAAATCCACCGGTGTGAGAGCAACGGGGGGGGAGAAAGGTCAGACTCACCCGTCCAGGATGGATTCCCGGCAGCAATACAGGTTGTCAAATTTCTGTTTGGTGACGGAATCGTTCACGTTCATGGCCGGGACACACAGCTTCCCAGCCTTGGAGAGCTGGTACAGCCTGGAAGAGGACAGAGGCAGGTCAGAGCAGAGAGCAGAAACCCAGTGAGAGATCTCCGGCCCAGCCTTCCCAAACCGCCTACCTGTGCACACCAGTCACGCTCTCCTCCACAATGCCTCGGATCTTCTTGAATACATTGGGATATTTCTTATAAACCCAGTGGGTTAGGTCCCCACCGTCGTCCAGGATCTAGAGAACAGGCAAGGAAGAACATGGAGCACTGAGAAAAGCACTCGCTGGGGAGTCCTCCCCTGAGGACAGGGAAGAAAAGTGACGGAGAGCATCTTCAGGCACTGCTAGAGGGCTGTCTGGGCAGAGGCCTGGGGGCCAGGGTTCCCCTAGGTGCCAGCAGCTCAGGGTCTCCTCCAAAACACAGAGGTCTTCTTACCCCCTGTGCGGAGCTGACGGATCCTAACAGGGTTTTCTGCCCCTGCTATTGCTCTGCAGCCTGGAAAAGTGACCACAGGCAGCACTAACTAAACAGCCTGAGATCAGAAGGACGCCACAACATTCACGCTCTGAAAGCAACCAGTGGAGAGGAAAGGCTGCAGGAGCTGTCACGGCCCACTGACACGCGCTATCGCATCATTAGCGATCACGGACCGTGCATCAAGGCAGCGAGAGGCGTCATCTGCTTTCAGCAAGGGAAAGGTGCCCCCCGCGGAGGCCCACCTCTCTTTGGGAGAGGATGGGTGGGATCTGTGTGGAGAGAGGAGCAGTTGGGGCAGCTCCCGTAGGGCTGACCCTGGGGCAAAAGAGGTCCCGTGGTTTCTCGGCTCGCTGGCAGCTCCGGCAGGAGGTGTGCCCATGCCACGGGGCTGCACCAAGCATGGCATCGTCTCTGCAGCTCCTGCAACCCCCACAGTTGCCCCCCACTTTAACTGGGGCTCAGAGGCTTTTGCAAAGCCAGGAGGTGCCCAGGAACAGCCCCATGGAGGGAAGGGTGAGGAGCACCCAGTCACCACTCCATGGAGGAAGAGGAAGGGCTGGAAGAAGGCTCATTACCATGTTGGCCTGCCAGCCATCTACGTTAACGCAGCGGTCGATGCACCACCAGAAGTCGTCCTCCGACTCCCCTTTCCAGGCAAACACGGCAACGCCTAGAAGCAGAGGAGCACCCTTGGCACCTGCGAGCCAGGCAGAGCTCCCTCCCGCTCGGCCAGCTCAGGAAAGCCAGGGACAGGAGGGCCAAGGGGCCACGCCAGAGATCAGACCCCAACAGCGTCAGACCGGTTTATCCCCCCCAAAGATATCTGGTTCAAACCATCGCTCGGAAGCAGCGGTTCGGGGTAGGGCTGCAGAGCCCGGAGGGGCTGGCAGGGCTCTGCGTCCCCAGGCTCAGCTGTACTCACCAGCTTCTGCCAAGGCAGCTGCCACTTCGTTCTGGGTGGAATAGATGTTACAGGCAGACCAGCGGCACTGCGCCCCCAGCGCACACAGCGTCTCGATCAGCACCTGCGAGACAGCGGGGTGAGCGGCAGGCCTGGGGCAGCGGTGACGGGCACAAGGACGTCAGCACGGCACAGGGCAGCACGGAACCCGTCGGAGATCGGCCCCAGCGAACACTGCCCTGGGGAAATGCGGGCAGCAGAACCTCTCCAAGATAGTTCCAGAGAAGTGAAGGTGCCCACGGCTGGGAAACTTAAGAGACTTTCTTCCCCGGGTCTGTCCCAGCCCAGACACCCCACGCAGGCAGCCACTCACCGCGGTCTGTGCTGTAATGTGGGTACAGCCCACGATTTTAGCTCCAGCCAGAGGCTTCTCCCCTTGAGCTCGTTTCCTGAGTGAAATCAGAGCAGACATGTCTGCAAAAGGAAGGGACGGGTTTCAACGACGGGTTAGCCCAGAGAGGCCCCTCTCTGCCAGACCTCCTCTCCTTTTTGGGGTCCCCCAGGCAACACCCAGCCCTGCAGCTTTCACTACAGTCATTACACAGCCAGGGAGAAAACTGCTCGTCCCTGGGCTGGCAGGACTGTGCAGAATGAGCCCAGCCTCACGTGTCCCTTCACCACGTAACGAGAGAGGCCTGGGACAGGAACTGCCCAAGGCAGGTGCCAGCTACGGGCAGTCACCAGCCCCGCAGCAGAACAGCACCAAGGAGAAGCACCTAAAGAAGATGAAAACAGCGCTGCCACATCTCAGAAGAGCTGCTCTAAACGTGCCTGGATTAGCCTCCCCTTCTATGGCTTTGGCAGCGTGTGTCTAAAGGGAGCCTGAAAGCAAAGTCACCCAACCACCCCACTGGAAACGGTAACTCAGCTTCCCGCAACCCCCGGGGAAGCGGCTGGGACCGTCAGCTCCATGTCTCCGAAGGCGTCGCAAGATTCTGCCCACTGAGGTTTCTCATCCAAAGCCCTGCGAGAGCTCTGCTGCCGTTAACCCTGGCTGTGGCACCAAGCTCTTCCCCAGACGCAGCGCGAGTTGTGGGAACTGCCACCACGCGGCTCCCGGTTTCTGGAAAGCACGGCACCAGCCGCCAGCCCCCCAAAGCCCACGCTCCACTCGTACCTTGTTCGGCGATCTCGATCTCCCGGCGTCCAAACTCTGCCTGCTTGATGTTCTTCACGCAGAAATTGCTGCTGCCTTTGGAGTTGGTTTGTTGTTTCTCTCGAGGAGACACCTCGTCGTCAGAGCTGTCCGTGTAGGAGGCAGCTAACGCCAGGAGAAGAACGCACGTTACCCCGGGACCTCCCACCCTTCAGGTTTCTGCTCCGTTTCGCTTCCCAGGTTTCTCGCACACGGTTCAAACTACAAGTCTCTCAAGGAAAGCCAATATCCAGAAGGAATTTTCTCCCTAAAACAACCCAGAACTAACTGGGTTATCAGCTGCTCATCAATGCCTGGGCTTCAGGAACCCCCTGAGTTACAGAACTACCCCCTCCACGTCTGAGTACAACCCAGCAGCATGGAGCGTCCCAACACGTGGTGTGGGCAGCACGTTCACAGTGGCACCAGCGCCAGATTCGGGAGGGGATCGTGAACAGACAAGGAGCCTGGCACCTACCGGAGCTGTAGCTGTCAGTGGAAGACTGCGAGATGGAGCGGGACAGGGACCGGCGGCCCGTCTTCGTTGGGAACTTGGTAAACTCCTGCATGTCATCTGCAAACTGGATTTGCTGAAAGGGCAAAGAAAGAGAAGTGCTCCATCAGCCGGCGCTGCTCACGGCACATCAGCCTCCCAGGCTGCACGGGCCCGTGGCTCCCTTCGGTCCATCCTGACTGCCGCAGTCACAGCAACGAGCATCACCAGCTGCCTCAAGGAACAGATCAGTGGCTGCAGGTGCCAAAAATCGAACCCCCCTCCTCTGCCTGATCACCTCTGTCACCAGAAGGTTAAAGCAGATTTTACACCTAACGCTTGAAGATAAAAAAACCCAAGCACCCAACGAGGCTGAAAACCTCTGCTTTAGCTCATCCCTGGCTCCCTGAAGCTCCTCCAAGAAAGTCAGACTGCTCGCACAACACAAAAAGCGTGCAGCCCTCCAGACAAGCCCAGCTCCGTAAGACCCTGCCCCGACCAGTCCCAAAGGATTTCTGCCCAAAAGCGCAGCAGCAAGAAAGCTGGGCCGGTCCCAGCAGAAACTCAGATCCTTGGTGCTTCCAGCTCCTTCCCCAGGAGCAGAGCGTCCCGCAGGTTAAAAACACGGCGTGTCCTTCCAAAGCCAACACTAAAAGCAAAGGGGGGGGGAAAGACCTCAACAAGAGAGAACATTTCAACAAAAAGCAGTTGACATTGCGTTGGCTTTCAGTCTCCTCCGCGATACAGATGTTTCCATTGTAAGAGAAGCCCTAAAACAGCCACCCCTCCTTCTGCTCCAGGCCAGAGGCAACTCAGGGCTCCGGCACCTACCAGCGGCTCATCAAATTCAAACGTGTTGGGCCGAAAAGAGGGGAAAAATAACCCCAAAGTGCTCAGCTGCTGCGCCCAGCCCGTGTGACCAGCCCGCAAAAAGCCTCGTTGCTGTTTCTGCAAGAGAAAGCCGACGGAGATGAAAGGGAATTAGGAAAAGCGCCAGCGAATCCAGCCTGATGCCGCCTCCCCGGCACGCTGCCACGCAGGAGACCCCGACAAAGAGCCCCGGCGCGGCCTGTTCCCTCTGATCGTGTCACTGCAGGATTTAATTTTGCCACTTAACAGGGATGAGGCGTCATCACGGGGAGGGGGATTAACACAGCATCCCCCACAGACCCAGGAGACCTCCAGAAGAATCCTGAAGAAATCAAGCTGATGGAAAGAGACAGGCCACGGCGGCCTCAAGGAGGGGTTTTCCACACCACAACGATCCCAAAAGCTCCCCGAAAGCTTTGATGTGGGAAACAGCCTTCAAAGGGAGAAGAATGAAACTGTTTAGTTGAGATGATCCACCCCAGAAAGAGGAATCTGCATAGTCTGGGGTGTCTGCAGCGCTAGTACGGACATTTGGGCTACGAAATGGAGCCAGGCTTCCTGGAGGAACCCAGCCGATGGACCAGCGGCAGTGCTGGTTGTTGATGGTTTGGATGAGGGAACTGAGTGCACCCTCAGTCAGTTTGCAGACGACACCAAGTGTGGATCTGCCGGAGGGTAGGATGGCTCTGCAGAGGGACCTGGACAGGTTGGATCGCTGGGCAGAGGCCAACGGGATGAGGTTTAATGTGGCAAAGTGCCGGGTCCTGCCCTTTGGCCACACCAACCCCAGGCAGCGCTACAGGCTGGGGGCGGGGTGGCTGGAAAGCTGTGCAGAGGAAAAGGACCTGGGGGTGTTGACTGACGCTCGCCTGGCCATGAGCTGGCAGTGTGCCCAGGTGGGCAAGAAGGCCAACGGCATCCTGGCCTCTATCAGGGATGGTGTGGCCAGCAGGAGCAGGGAGGTGATCGTC